>VWYI01040462.1:589876-602873 GCA_013399455.1 Anthoscopus minutus
TCCCCGATCCCGGGCTCAGATCCCCGATCCCTGCAGATCCCTGATCCGCGGCTCAGATCCCCAATCCCAAGCTCAGATCCCCGATCCCGGGCTCAGATCCCCGATCCCTGCAGATCCCTGATCCGCGGCTCAGATCCCCGATCCCTGCAGATCCCCCTGTCCTGCCACGGGCACAGGGACACCCTGCAGCGCCTTTGGCACCGCGGTCACCCCTTCGCAAACGTCACTGCATTTGCACCCCAGGCCAGAGCAAACACAGATTTCCCTCGGCACCGAGTGCCCGCAGCTGCCTGGGGTGTAAATGGGCAGGTAATCAAATTTCCCTCGTAGAGCTTTGTAAGAAATCCATTAAACAAAGCATTGCTGCTATAAACAAAGAAACCTGGGTCACAGCTTCAGCTCTTTGACCTCTTCAGTGGATTTTCTGGTTTTATCAGGAGAGCTTCTTTACATTTTTCCTAATTTGTAGCCAATATTCTTAAAGTTGTTTAAATAAAAAAGAAAAAAGAAGGATAAGATTTGGCACTGATAACTTTAAGTCTGTTCAGAATACAGGAGGAAGGTTAATTAGCTTTTCTGACCTGAAGAGTCCAGGAAAGTATCCCTGGTGACTCACTAATTGCTGCTCGATGCATAATTGTGTCTGTGAAGCAAAGTGCATGAAGGCAGACACTGATAATAATGTTACTTTGATTTAAAATTCTCTACCTGCAAGGACATAATGCTGTTTCAGTAAAGCATACACTCCACTGATAGATCTAAATATTCCCTAACTATTCATTTATTTTATTGGCAATTCTTGTCACTAATCATTATTTGAATTTATACCAGGAACAACTGTGTTTCTCAGATGGAAAGTAAAATGTTATTTAGGGTATCATTAGAACATATTCTGGAAGTGTTTTCCCATGTGTGGTAAACAATTCTATTAAGACAGTTATGTGCTGGAGTTGACTTATTTATTTCATTATGAGGATGTGTCATACAAAAAATACTTCATTTTTATAAATGTAAACAAAGAATTAGTCCCTGTTAGGAAAAATATTCCTCAATTGTGAGAAACAGAGACATCATGTTATCTTTTAAAATTGTGTGAGACAAATATAGAGTAAGGAATTTTAGGAAACCTATGGAACCAAGCTCCCAGAGTATCAGAAAGATGCTCAGTGTATATGTTCTTCTTTTGGTATCTATTAATTGACACACAATGGTAAGGACCTAATAGTCAGAATAGGTGTGTCCTGTTATTTCAGTCAATCAGTAGCTCTCAGGTCTGTGTTTTAAAAGTCCAATAGAGAACAAAATTTACTCTTCTTAGGTCTTGTAGTGTGGGTTTTTTGATACCCTCTTGTTAAGAACGAATTTTTCAAGATTTTTAGTTACTGCAAACACATCTTTCATGTAAGGTTTCTCTCTGCTAATGGAGCAACCTTCTTTAAATGGGTATTCTACAGACCTTCACTAGATAGTTATCACTTCTTCAGCAAATAATAGATTCCTGCAGGAACATGATCATCCGAGTCTCATTTGCATTAAGCCTATGACTCCCAGTTTCCAGGGCAGTGTTGGAAAAGCAGGAGTGCCATTCACACAGCTTCGATGACAGAGATCTGCTACATCAACAAGCACGGGCCATCGATAGCCTTCTAAAACAGAACCAATATTTTATTTCTCAGAAGCTCATCGCATAGTTTAAGGGGGGTTTTTTGTAGTCCTCCTGATGCATCTGTCAGTTTATTTGCCACATTCCTTCCTTGCATCTATTCTGTCCTGAGCCAGGTGATAAAATTGAAGCAGACCTGTACTTTGGGAGGATCCTGACCCAAAGGTACCCTCAGGTACCATTGCCAGCACCTGTACACACAGCTGGCAGCCGGGACAAGGCCTGCAGATGAAGCAGGAGAGAGGGAATGTCGATGTTCAGACATTTCTCCTGCTAAGGCTGGCACACGCTATTAGAGCTGTAAACGATATTAAGTGGCTGCGAGGATCCACCTGCCCTCTCCTGGGGGGTTAGAATAGCTCAGGCAGAGAGACACCAGGGGTTTGGTTTCCTCAGAAGCTCTGCCACACAACTAAATACCCATTCTGGGAAGCCTTCTGCTCTGCCTGGGCAGGCTGTGAGCCTCCTGCTGCAAGGACACACGTGGGCATCCCATCCCCAAAGTTCCTGTTCTGCAAGGAACAGCATTCACTGTGTGCGAGGGAATGGGATTCATCCGTAGGGGGGAGAAAAGGGGAGCAAACAGCAGGTCAGGGCCCCTTTCCCTTCTGTGCTCCGTGTGCCTGTACCTTGATTCCAGACACAGCCCCCAATGCTGTCTGTCAGCTCCTGACAGCAGCAGGAGCAGCACAGGTTTTCTTCTGTGCTTTGGCAGACTTAACCTGCACTCCCACGGCCTTTGCCTGAGCAATCTGCAGGTTGATATTTACTAAATCAGCATTATGGAACCCATAGCTTTGTCCTCCCCTCCTCTTTTCCCTGCCATTTCTATTTCAGCTCAGATATCCAGCAGCTTGACAGATAAGACATTGCCAAATCACAAAAGACCTTACATATATCTTGAATTTCCTGACTTAGCTTATTAAGATGCAATCTGTTGCACAGAATCACACAATAGATGTGTTAGAACGTAACCTGACATAATAAGTTACTCCCATGATAAAAGAGAGAAGACACGCAAAAAGTGACTGTTTTTCTTATCAGTGGAGCAAGCAGCTCTTAAAGCAAACAGATCAAGTGAGTTAAATCCAGCATGTGTTTAATTTAACAAAAAATATAGCAGATGTCTACTACTGCATGAGATATTATTTTCAGGCTTTTTCTAAAAAGTATTCTTATATCTGTAATATAACCCTTTGTTCATTGCATAATCTTGCCGCTCATTGAATGTGAATTATTTTCATTGCCCCAAATGAAATCCTGAATTCTTCTCCAGGACAAGTTTTCTTGCCCCCATTCACCTCCTAAATATTGTTCATGATTTGGCACAGCACAACTCTCCTGCTCTCTGTGTAGAAACTTTACACACATCCGTGAGAGAGCCACAAAGGAAGAAAATAAGAAAAGTTCTTAGTGCTGGGGCAGTCTGGGCAAGAGCTGAAAGCAAACAGTTCCTTTTCTCTGTGTCATTTTGGACACATATATTTTACCTACACCCCATGTGTCACTACATAGTTCAGTAACTGTAACAATTGAACCAAGATTCAGGTCATCAGGAAGAAAAGCTGTGGGTTTTGTGAGATAAATTCCTGTCAGCTTTTCAGAGGAAAAGTGTTTTGCTGCTTTGCTGCTGCCAATTTGCCCAGTACCATTATGGAAATGCACAGTAAAGAGGTTAAAATAATATTGGCCTGAGACTGCCAGCAATCTCTGTGTTCAAAGGATTTATTTGCCAGTCCTGTCCTGGGAAAGTGCTGCATTGATTCATTGAGATGGAAAGAGAAGCCTGAAGGATGAGGCAGAGCAAGGAGTGTTCCAGCACAGCTGAGGCTCAGGGTGGTTCTGCATCACCCGCGTTGTGCTTGGTCCAGCAGCTGCAGCCAAATCCAGAGCTCAGGCGGAGAAAGAACGGGGGAAGCGGCTCCTCCTCACGCCTTTCCTGTGCTGCTGCTCTGGGTGTCCCCGTGTGTGTGCCCGGAGCCCGGGTCTGCAGCGGGCCCAGCACGAGCGGGAAGCGCCGGCCCCGCTGAGCTCCTGCTACGAGCCGGGCTGGGAGAGAACGGAGCACAGCCCTCCCCAGCTGGGCAGGGGCAGTCACAGCTGCCTGGGCCGGTCAGAGCCCTCCCGAGCTGGGCAGGGGCAGTCACAGCTGCCTGGGCCGGTCAGAGCCCTCCCGAGCTGGGCAGGGGCAGTCACAGCTGCCTGGGCCCTCACAGCCCTCCCCGGCTGGGCAGGGGCAGTCACAGCTGCCCGAGCCGGTCAGAGCCCTCACCAGCTGGGCAGGACCCGTCAGAGCTGCCTGGGCCGGTCGGAGTTGCCCGGACCGGTCAGAGCCCTCCCCGGCTGGGCAGGGGCAGTCACAGTCACAGCCCTCCCCGGCTGGGCAGGGGCAGTCACAGTCACAGCCCTCCCGAGCTGGGCAGGGGCAGTCACAGCTGCCTGGGCCGGTCAGAGCCCTCCCGAGCTGGGCAGGGGCAGTCACAGCTGCCTGGGCCGGTCAGAGCCCTCCCGAGCTGGGCAGGGGCAGTCACAGCTGCCTGGGCCCTCACAGCCCTCCCCGGCTGGGCAGGGCCGGTCACAGCTGCCTCCCCTCAGGCATCCACGTTGTGCATTCACTGCAGGCCACGCTTCCATAGCTGCTCCAGCCCCACGGGAGCTCTGCCCAGGCCCCACAGGCCTCCAGCAGTGCAGGGAACCCAGCAGCTCTGGGGGACAAACGTGCAGGACCAACATCATAAACTTCACTTTGTTGTCCACCCAGTGTGCGTGAGAAGGGTGGGGCTAAAATTGCTGGCAGGGTCCTCAAAGGAATACTGGCCTTGCCTAGAGGAAATTGCTAGTTTTTATCTGTAGTTTATGTGAAATTTCATTTGTTCTCAATCCAGCATGATTTGTTTAAAATCTGTAAAACTGGAGCTTTCAGAACTATTCCTTGTCAAGGGTACCTGGGGGAGGTAATTTAGTTCTCTCAGGTTCACTGGGTGGGGGCTCGTGCCAAAATTGTTTCCTTTTTCCAGCTGGAGCCTGTGGGAAACTGAACCTGACAGCACCTGGCACAAGGGTTCCACTGGGTAACTCGTTCATGGTGGAGAGGCATTTTTATGTCACCTCTCATCAAATGGCTGAGTAATGAGGACACACATCTTCTCTGGGGTTTCTTTTTTGTCTCCTATCTTCCCAAAACACTGCCATAATCCTGAGGTAACAACATGACAGAGGCAAAAGATATGCACTAAAATGAGGTTCTTATCTGCAGTTTTATTATCCCATACAATATTCTTGCAGAAAATTACTTTCTGAAATGTGCTAAGCTGCTCTTTGGCTCTCCAGGGCTCTATTCACAATTTTCTGTAAGTGATTTTTGTTTAATTTGTAGCAATAGAGGGATAGATATCTTTCACCCTGACTGTTATCAACTTAATTGTAGCTATAGGAAAAGTAAAGGCTAGCTGACTTTTTATTACTGAAATTAAAACAATGGGACACTGTTTGCTTTTCTGGTTTTGTACAGCACAGTGGCTAAATTCATACGTAAATTCATGTAATTTTGTCCCAAATAAATGCTTCATTTTAGCATGAATTAATTTTTGTCTAGAGTAAGATTGTGCCACCTGTAGTCCTTGTTCCTAATTGCTAAGTTGCTGCAGGTGAACCTTTGGCAGGAGATGAGTGAAGGATCTTTGTGGCAATGGAGGCTGCATTTCACAGGTTTGCAGCTCTTTTAACAGAAATGATAGGGACAGAAAGTGTTTCTGCCCAATCTGTGCTTCTGGTGTAGAGACACCCTGTCCTGCTGTGGAGAAATGCAGGTTTTGCCCTTGTCTGCTGCATCCTCAAGCCTCTGCTTACAGAGAGGAGAAAAAAATGTTTGTGTGCTTCCATATGTGTTTTGATGGAAAGCCCAACTGATTTCATACATTGATACAGCACTTCAGCAGCTCTTACTTTAATAAAGCCTCACCTGGGGCAATGTGTTTAACTTGGCCACATTCCTTTAGAAGGTAGACAGGCCAGAGAGGAGCAAGAAAAAACAGAAGTATACAGGAAAAAGTGAAAGGTTTAGTCTTAAAAGTGAAGTTTTAACCTTACCATGATGCAAACAGGAGATAAGTAAATTGTTTTCCACAGGCATGTTGGAAATGGCAAGAAATAATGGGTTTCAATTGTAGCACAGAACAGGCATTAGGAAGAACAACTTCAGTGGTGAGAACAGATAAGCAGTGGCCTCAGTAGGGAGGTTACAAATTCTCTGTCTCTGGCTGTTATTTTTCAAAAATACACTGAACAAATGTCTCTTGCAAATGCTGTGTGTGCCTTGTCTGTGAGAAAGGACAATGTCTGCTCGTGTTTTGCAGTTACTTCACGCCCCATTTTCTTGTCACTTTTCTCCACTCTAATAAAAGGGGGAAGCAGGCACAAAGAAGTTTGTTCTCTGACTGCCAGGCTGGGCTCCCTCCTTGAGAAATCTCCTGTTCTGACCTCTTGTGAACAGAGCTGCTTTCCACGCTTGGGCTTGGGAAAGGAAGACCCTAAAAGAAAACCCTGCTGCCTGATGAGATTCTCCATTTCTTCCTTTAGGTATTCAGCATATGTGCAGGATCTATCAGTGCCAAAAAGGTGAATTCCACTGTTTCAGGATGGTTCTGCAGAAAGGCAAGGTGCCTCACCTTTGCCATCTGCCTGATGTCTGTGGCAGTTTTGGGTAGCATCTTGCAAGGTTTTCATCTCATTTCCTGTGTAGGAAGCTGCTTTTCCTTTTCCCCTCATACTGCATCTTCAAGGGTAGATTCTCTGTCACATATAAAAAAGTAAAATCTTCCAGACTTTTGGAAATTCTCTGCGATATTTCAGACTAAAATGCTTTTACACAAAGATACTGGCATGTCTCTTTTTCATCAACCCCAAAAAAGTACATACTGATTCTTCTTGTGTGGATTTTGAAACAAACCTCGCTCATAGCTCTGAAAACGTTCCCTTACATCCAATGAAAAGCTAAAAATACCTATGAATAAGTTAACACCTGAAAATGTAGGTTTCTGCACATGGCTTACATAAACTGTAAAAGCAAAATTTTAACTATGTTTGAATTTCATGCATAAATCTCCTTGAGAAAAAGTTCCATCCCAGTGACAGTGACTTATATGCTAAACATTTTTTATCTGCAAATAGCATAGATTAACCCCAATTCAAAATTACTAGACCAATATTCACAGATTTTTAAAAATTTTTACTCACAGTTAATCTCTTAATTCTCAAGTAGGCCACTGCCAGAAACTTTTTTGGCAAACAAATTATTTTCTTTGTTTACTTTTATTGTAATTGCTTTCAATAAACCCATCTAATAGTGGTTGACATAAATGATATTTTTTCCCTCAGGTTTCTTAGTTATTCTCTGATTGATGATATCCAGGGTAAAAAATGAGTAAAGTCACAGCATTCTAAAAATTTATTAAAAAAATAAGCAAAGGAAAACAAATGAAAAACACAACACTCAAACTCCAGCATGTAGTCTACTGAAAATAAATAGGTGATTTTATTAATGCTTCTAGAATTACTTTACCAAAATCTAACATAAACTAAAACACATTTAGATATTCTCTGCTTTTCCTCCATGGTAATTCATCATAATGCATTAATATATATCAGCTGTTATACTCTTAAGGCTCCACACTGTGACAAATCTTATTCATTTTTGGCTCCCTGAAGGAGCCATTATATTGTCCTCTGCAAAAAAGCCTTTTCTAAACACCTCCACAGGGCAGATTGGCACAAAATACCCTGATGGCTGCTTAGAAAGTTCTGGAGGGTGTCCTGGGGCTGAACCATTTAAAGTTTTATTTATGCTGTGAATCCTTCTTAAAACAGGCTGTGCCAAGGATCTGGGCAGTGGCATTTCCAGAGGACAGACTGAGCCAGGATGTCCTTTGGGACAGTAAAGGATTTCTTTGGGAATTTCAGTGCGCTGGCCATCAGCAGAAGTGGAATGGGAGGGAAAAGGTGCCAAGAGGAGCTCCTGCATTCTTCATTGATCTTAGCTGGGCAATAATGATGAGAGAGAACCCAGCAGATGCTGCTCTGCCTTCTCTGATGTTCCTTTCCTAGTCCTGTGTGCAAGGACAGCCCAAGGGGAGATCTGCTGGCTGGGACATGTCCCTGCTGCTGGCTGGGACATGTCCCTGCTGCTGGCTGGGACATGTCCCTGCTGCTGGCTGGGACATCTCCCTGCTGCTGGCTGGGACATGTCCCTGCTGCTGGCTGGGACATCTCCCTGCTGCTGGCTGGGACATGTCCCTCCTCTGGACCTTCTGTGGCCCCTACACCCCAGCAAATTCCAGCACAGCCATGAGGCTGCTTTTATTTGTACCAGCCCATGTGTTGGCAGGAAAGTGATGTGAAGTTAATAAAAGCTATCAAGCACCAGGAAATCTTAAAACTGTTCCCTGTTTTCATAGTTCTTCAGCACAGGAAAACATTAACACCTGTCAAAAATGTTGTTGCAGGTTTGAATTCTTGATGACTTCTCTGAAGGCATGAGCATTGTTTGCAGGAAGTCTGAGAATTATCTTCTCCAGACTGAGCCATAGGAAAAAATACATGTAGGGCTCAAATGGCAAAAGGATTTTTAAAAACTCTTACGAACTTCGCTAATATGAGATCTGTTCTTCATCTGAATTATTTAGTTCCATTAATTCCTCAACTTTTTTGATAGATTTATTAAAAAATCCAAGACTCATCTAAGTTAATTTGATGTGGTGTCTAAGCCACTCCAAAATGACATCTTAATTTAATTCTGGTGATTTAATATCTGACCTTGCTAAAGCAGACAGCAGAGCACATCACTTTTAGCATGATGAAAATAGAATTATTTGCCCATTAACATTATTTCTTTGCAAATAAAAGGCAATGGATCAAACAGTGCAGTTTTAGAGACTGTAACTGGTGAGCTTGGAAACCACTACACCTCACACAATAATTTTGAGAAGAAAACATCAAAATCTTCCAAGTGAAGTCACATTTTCCTGAATGCTCCCATCTCCTGGCACTCTTACAGTCATTTCTGGAGTACATGCTCTGCACACACAGAGCACTGACTGCAATGAATCTCAGAAAGTCATTGAAAGCTTTTGTCTGTGTTTATGGCTCTTCAGTGAAGCTCCTATTTTTGTCTTCAGTGGTTTTGGTTTTCAGAAGTGTTTCTACAGAGAATCAAGGGCTGAGTTGCAAACTGAGCTTCCCTTTTCAGCTCTCTGTAGGACTTCATTCCAAGCCCTGATAAGACTCATAAATCGTTACACACTACACGTTTTTATCTCACATATATGAATCTAAACAAAAATAAGTGAAAAAGAGGAATGAAATGTTATTGGTGTCTAAAGCTGCCTGGTGGCAAGGTAGAAGGAGATGTAGCCTGACTCTTTAAGTTATTTGTAAGTTCTGGTTAATAATACAATCAGTCTGATGCTTCTGACTGAAAACATCTTAGCAGATAACTTCTCACTGAACACTGGGGAAACTCTGCATGCAGAACAGAAGTTCACCACCTAAACTTATCCCAGTCACAACATAAGCAGTGGTGTGAATTCTCTCCAGCTCTATCTGGGATGTGAAAACACAGCTCTGCACTGTTTCTTCCAGAAAGAAGAGGATATATAAATCTTAAAGTGAAATATGGCTTTAAAAATACTCCTTGACCTAGTCCTCCATCACTAAATTAAATTTCAGTGACTTGCTAGGAAGGTGTGTTCTTTTTATGTGCTCCAATGAATTATGCATTTCAGTGCTGTATGTATCGTTTCTTTATTATAGGGAAAGAAAAAAAACACAAAACAAAACCAAAACCAAAACAAACAAACAAACAAAACTTCAATAATCAAACAGCTCCTAAAAGCTAAGTCTTCCAGACACTAAGGCTGTATCAGGTGTGAAAGTGGAATCCTATTGTGAATTCATAGGTTAAATCTTGTTAAAATTGCTCCCTTACAATGAGTGTGAACACATATTAAGACTATGGACAAAGCACTGATGTATCATAAAATTTGTTTCTTGCAGAAACAAAGTATTACAAGACAAATAATCATTTCTGACACCTGGCTCTTCGCAGAGTTACTTGCTATGATTTTGAATAATCTACTGGTTTTCAATATGACTTTGTCATAGTCTTTTGTTGCAAGTTTCGTACCACAAAACACCATTATTACAGGACATTCCAGTCCCTTGAGTTTACTCATAACAGTCCCAATGGGTCAGAATTAGGTAATTAGGTGGCTTTGTGTAACTCTTATTTTTATAACTGGTTTTCAACCTTACTGGTTTTCTCTGCAGGAGCTGTGAAATTGAATACAGATGAACATAAATTATCCCCTCCAAGCTCCATACAGCAATTCCCCCCAGCTCAACAAGCAGGGGCTCTGAACTTTGGGTGAGCAGCTTTGCCCTTCGTGGACAAAGCAGAACCATGCAGCACCAGGCAGGTGTCTGGAACTGCTCCCCAGGAAAGGCCCAAAGTCACTGCCTGAGGGAGGCCTGTGAAGGGGCTGCCTCTAATTCAGGTTCTTCTCAGGATCAGAAGGCAGAGGTTCACACAACATCCTGAAATATTTCATCTCATATCTGCAAGTGCAGTGGTGGGGTGAGAAGCAGATGAAAGAACTGGGCTGCACATTTGGGTGGAATGGCTTGGTAACTGCACTGCTCGTATGGCTGAAAAGTGGCTGAGATCTTGTTGCTTATTAGGGTTTTAAAACTTTGTTGGACCGTTTCTAATGGACTCATATAGAAGTGCAATCTTTTATCTTTTCCAGCCTCACGATGTTTTTGTGCATAGCAGAACCATATGAACAGAAATGTATGTCAAATGTTGCTCAAGTAAAATGCATTTTTGGTAATTACACTTCTGTAAACTTGTCAAGATTTTTAATGATGACACTCACAGAAGTGATGGTTTTGGATTTAAATGTGTGGGCAAAGGGGATGAAGTATTGATAGCTCAGCACAGAGTTTTCTGCATGCAGTGGATTTTTCTAGAAGGCCACGTTCCCATGACAGGTTGTATGGCTCAGTACCTTTTGGTAGCAAAACTATTAAACTTTGCTTTTTTTCCTTGTTGTTCTGTGGTTAAACAAATTATAGCTAAACTATTAATTATGGTAGCTATTTAAGTGTGACATATGAAGTTGACTGTATGGCAAAGTCACTCAGTACCCTTGAGAAGCCCAGCCTTGATTGTGAGATGCCGCTCTGAAAATGGAATATTTAACAAGCAGCTCCATCCCCTGCTTAACCTGTGAGTGACAAAGTCAGTGCTGCACCCAGCACAGGGCCTGCCCATGGCCTCTGCCTTCTCTCTGCTCAGCTTCCCTCTTCTGCATCCTGATGGAGGCTTTGGAAACCTTTCACACTAATGTCTTACACCTATTTTAAAGGCACAATCATGAATTCTAATCTCAAAGGTTAGCTCACTGAGAAGGTCACAGCCACATGAAAATTACTGTTAATTAGAGCAAAAATATAATTTCCAAATGTGGACAACACAAGATTTGAATCTGTTTTCTTTACAGACGTTCTGACGGGTCTCTTCTGTGTTGGGAGCAAACTTGGTAAAAATGACAAAATGTAATATTATCAAAAAAACTTTAAAAAATTAAATTTATCTTGATATTCTTCTAATCAGCTTTTTTAAATAGACCTTTCATTTCTGCCTCATTTAAAGTTCAATAAAGCCGTTGAAATAATTTGGTTTTCAGCTGAAGACAGACGGAAGGCTCATACTGGGACAACAATACATCATTCACTAATTGTTACTTTAGTGAAAATGCTGATTAAATGGAACTATCTTATATATTAAAGTCAGAAGGAAAAGCAATCTCTTCATAAGTATGTGAAGAGCTCAAAAATAAAGACATATAATAGGCAGCTCCAATGTATGTCACATTACAAATGTGATTTCTTTCTAGAAAGCCTCTCATGCAGCCTCCTCCTCACAGCAGGGTCAGTTAAGGTCACGCAGAACCAGAGACCCAAAATCCAGGAGACTCCACTATCTCTCTAGAGAAAATAGAGTGTTCCTATGCTTAAGCAGCGTTCCCTGCATTTTAGTTGTGCTCTTGTGCTTGAAGAGGTGAGGGTGACTGCCTGTAGTCCCTCTGATCCTTCTTGTACTTCTTGCTTTCTTCCCACCCTCAGCAGTCTCTCCTGATCTCCAGAGTTCCATGTCTTCTCTCCCTTGTATCAGCAGCCACCTTCAGTTTGAGATCATTTCTTCTGATTGATTAAAGCCCTCTGGGTACTCATCCCCTGTAATCAGGCAGCCTCTTGATCTTTACTTTGAAATAATAGTTTTGGATTTCAGGAAAATTCATTCCCTCCCTGAACAAGTTTGTCTTGTGTTAGTCTATATTTGGATTTCAACATCAAAATCTGTTTTCTTTCCTTGTCCTTTTGGGGAGCATTGTTCTGAACCCAGAACTGGGGAAATGTTAAGGCTGTTGCACTCAGCCAACCACTGTGACTACAGGTGTAATAATGATTTGTCATCCCCAGAAACCTCTAATACAAACCTCTGTCTGTTAATGAATTGTTTGGTTGAGTCACAATGATGTGGAGCCTTCTGTGGTTAGCTGAATAATTAATTCCTTTGCTCACTGCCCATCCCTCACGTAGTTTTTTTCACATCCCAAGCCTAAGAAATCTAAAAAAAATCACTTCTCAGAGAATGAGTAGCCTGGTACGAGATGCAGTGGGATGTAGTATTTGTTGAACCCTACGTAATATTCACAGAAAAAGAAACTGAATAATTACAGAAAACATTTCCCTAACAATAGGCAGGAAAGGACACAGTCTGAGGAGCTGAGTGATTGGTACATGCTTGGGGCAGTGAGGATGCAGTGGGTGACCTTTTCCATGGTGTGACATGGATTACAGCAACACAAAGTGATGCCATCATCTCTTTCTACAAGTGTTTGGGGCTCGTTCTTCAGTCCCCTGGAAGAGCAGAGGTTTTGGGGATTTTAGTAACAATGGAGTAGAATCCTTTGTTGGGGTTTCAACAGAATGCCCAGAAATGGGTGTAAGGGGGCAGGAGACTGTGATGCAATGAAAACAGTCCCACACAAAGTGTGCTTGGAGAACAGTCCCACACAAAGTGCATTTGGAGAACAATCCCACACAAAGTGTGCTTGGAGAACAATCCCACACAGTGTGCTTGGAGAACAATCCCATACAAAGTGTGCTTGGAGAACAATCCCATACAAAGTGTGCTTGGAGAACAATCCCACACAAAGTGTGCTTGGAGAACAATCCCACACAAAGTGTGCTTGGAGAACAATCCCATACAAA
>VWYI01040463.1:0-13247 GCA_013399455.1 Anthoscopus minutus
ATTAATTAAAGTAAATCTAAATTAAATTATAAATATTAATAAATAATATTTAATTAAAATAAATTAATAGAATATAAATATATTAAATAAAGCTATTAAAATGTAGATTAGCTAATTAACTTTATTTATTTGTTAATGAATCCTTAAATTTCTTTAATTTATTTATTAATTAATCCTTAAATTTCTTCTAATTGTTACCACCTGGATCCTTCTCTATGCCTCACGTTGCCCTACCTGCATTCACACCAGTGAAAAATCTGCTGAGCATGATCATTTCGAAGGATCTGGCCATTCGGCTGAACCCGGCCAAGGCTGCAGCTACGATCACAAAGCCATTGTTCAACAGCAGGGACATCTTCCTTCCGAGAGAAAAGACAGAGTACACGTGTGTGGGTTCAGCTCTCGGATCAAACTGGTGCCACCTGCAATCCTGGGGCTCCAGGTGGGCTGCTCAGCCCTGTGGACAGGATTTTCCAACCCTGAGAGAGTTTTTCAGCCTGTCAGGGGCTGATCTGTTCCCAAGGAAAAATATTTTGGGAAACTTCTCTTTCAAGGACTGTTTTTGTAAATAGTGTAGGATTAAAGCAGGCTCGATGGTAGAGATTTCTATAGGCCAGGCTGCTCTTGGGATAAGCAGTTTATTGCTTAGGCAGAAGGTGGAAGAACTCCTTTTATGCTGCCAGCGACAGCTGTAAATGTGCTAAGGAGAGAGAGAGGAAGAGGGAACAGGCAGGGAGAGGGCAAGGAGGGGGGAAATTAGGAAAAGCTAAGTTCTTGTTACATTCTATCTCCTTCTATGGTGAATATTCTAATTTATAGTAACCAACCAGTAGGTGACACACATTCTATAGAATCTCCATACAGTGTTAAGAACTACTACGTTACCATGCTGTGTTACATTTTAAACTCTAAAAGCTGCTCTTCAGATTCTTCTCTTACTGCTCCAACCTTTGGATTCACCATCAGCAGAAGGGTATTGTTCAACCAAAGGGATTCTCCTTTAGAGATGGATAGACCATTGTTCTTTGGTTATATAGTAACCAATGCTCAGTATCCTACATCCCAAAGCAACCTTTTATTTCTACTTCGATAATAGGTTTCATATTTTCAGAATCTTTTGCTAAACAATCATATTTATAACATTTCCCTGTTTCATCCTTCACAACAAAATAGGTTTTGGTTCTCAGAACAAAGTCACACAGCTGTTCTGAATGTGTTTTTCTCTCATTCCACCACTGGCACCAGAGAGGTTCCTTTGGCCAATCATGTTGACCTGTATCAGAGCACCTTATAAAAAGAGTTGCAAAACCCCAAAATAAAGGCTTTTTCTGCCTTATTGGAATCAAACCTGGCTGTTGTGATTTGAATCCACTCTGCTATTTTGTGTCCACCAGTGACAGCCCCACCACAGAACCCCTGCTTGATGCAAGCCCTGCAGGAGGTGTCTGTGTGCCACAGGCTGTGCCTGCAGCTCTGGGGGATCGGAGGGCACCCCCAGCATCTCCCCCAGAGTCAGGGCTCTTGTGCAGGTTCCATTGGAATGGAGAGGAATATTCCTTCAGCAAGCCATGTGCATTTTGGTCTGAAAATGCTAATTTGTTGAAACAGGCATTTTTCATGTGCTAGTGTAACTGTTGTGAAACTCTTGTTAGAAAGTTTTCATGTGTTCCAGGAGAAATTTCTGCTGAAAACCAGGGGAAAGAAGAGAGCTCTTTGAGCCATACTATTATTATTGCCAGAAATCCTCTCCAGTCCCTGCTCACTGCCTTACCAGTCAGTCTTTGTTTCTCTTATTTCTGATGGAATATGATTTTATTCCAAAGTAGTACAGGGCAAAATCTCAGAAATTTTAATGGATTAAGGAAGCCATATCCTTTCAGGTCCTCATAACCATGAAACTAGTAAGTCATGGGACCTCAAACCATAATGGGATTTCCTTCATCATACAAGAAGAGCAACTTAAAGTGACAGCACAAAGAGGAAAATGTTGGGGTCAAGAGACAGGGAGGCAAAATCTAGATTCCTGTAAGTTTATGTTGGTAACACTGGTTTGTTTTTTGGTTTTGGAGTGTTTTGTTTTGTTTGTTTGTTTTGTTTTGTTTTTCTTTTTTCTGCAGAGAGCTGGGGATAGAGCTGTGTATGAAAGATATGTGAGGTAAGACAGACACTTTATTCAGAGACTAAAGCACACAGGAAAAAAATCCCACCGAGGAGATTTAATGAATGCTTCCTGAAATGTTTCAGACCAAAGTGTGGATACACAGCCTGTGAGATATAAGGATCTGGGATGCAACCACTGCTCTTTGTAAGGGAAAGATTTTCTCCGTTTTCCTAGTGTCATTCTCAAAGTTTATTTTGAAGAAAAATCTTTAGTCTGATCCATTTTGATTTCTCATTTAAGAGCACAGCAGAAAACTGAGCACAAAAATGATATTGTCATTTTAGGTAGATTAGGTGGGTACTGTGATAAGGAGTTCAGTTGAAACCTCAGCTGGGCTGGGATGTGATGAGAAGGTAATGCAGGGAGAAAACTTCTCCCCTTTGAGTTCTGAGATGTGAAATACTGGCTCGTCAGGTGACCCAGAGTGTTCACAGCACACTGACCTGTGATACAAAACGAGTTCTCTTTACTTTTAACCATGGTGGGTATTTTGCTGTAGGGATCCCAATTCCTCTTGGACTAAGGGAAGCTGCAACGCTTAAATTAAACTCCAGCACCTCTTACCTGCCCAGCATGATGGCCATGGGACCAGCAACCACAGCCCCAGTGAGGCCTCCCAGAGGGTAGGCAGAGACTGTGAAGGACCAGAGCAGCAGGATCACGTTGCTCTCCAGGGGAGCGCCCATGCGCTCCAGCCAGGTGCTGTTCATGAACATCTGGATGTACTGAGAGAGAAGGACAGAGCTGCAGAACCAGCAGAGAGGTGAGGGGCAAGGAGAAAGGCTCCCTTACTAATCTATTTATCCTGTGTTTATGCTTTCAGTCTCCTCCAGTTCTTAGCAAAGAGTTTAGGGTGTAAAACTGTTGCTGTTGAAAAGTTGCAGTTGGTTTATATCTCTAAGTGGTTATTTTTGATAATTTAAAAATTGATTGCATGGGTCTCACTTTGAATCTAAGGGCAAAAATCAACTTCAAAGGGTGCAGCTGGAAAATTCTAGAATTAGATTTTGCTAGAGCAGCTGAAACAAAGCTTTTGAATAAACTCTTGTGACTCTAGGTCCTGCTCAGGGGTGGTTTTCGACAACAAACACCTGTACAGGGTGTGAATTACACAGAGGGAACAACACATGCTTGCTCTGAGCCCCTCAGCAGCAGCAGCCTGCAGGTCCCAGGGGCACAGCACTGCCCACAGCTCTGCAGGGGGAGGCACTGGGGCCAGCAGGACTTACTGAGGCTGGAGCATTGATGATGGAGATGTTGTAACCGTACTGGAAAGTGCCTCCAATCCCAGCTGCACATATTGTCAGGATCAGAATCTTGTTCTGAAGCTGAAGAAAAGGACAGACAACAGATGGCTTCCTTGCACAGGATAAAATGACTGAAGAGATGTTCAGATGTAAGCTGGGGGATTTTCCCATGGCCATGTATACCCTGTGCATTTGGGATTCCTTGGTGTGCTGACATTCCTATCCTTTCATGATAATAACACATTTTAGATTAGAGTGTCTCCTGTGATGCTGCACTTGTTGCACAGAGCAGACAGAGCAGTCTGTAATTGTGCAATCAGCATTATGATAGAGGTGAAGGATGTGGCAGACAGGGGCTCCTGTGCCGTGCTCAGGTCTCCTTGGGGACATTCCCTCACGAGTGCTGCCCTTTGCTCAAACTGCCCAGTGACAGCTGCAGAGCCTTGGGGCAGGGGAACGAGCAGCGTCACAGGATCAGCTGTTGGTGTAAAAGTGAGAGCTCTTAACTTTCTGAAGGGTGTAGAACAAGCTGTCCTGGCTGGCCCTGGCAGCTGGCAGCTCACTGCAGGCTGACAGGCACAACCATGCAGCTTCTCCACTGTTTTGTGCCTGTGCCTTTGGTTTCCCTGTCTGTAGGTGAAACCCTGTGACAGGCAAGATGTGCCCTGAGGGAGTCTTGGGACTGGGAGCTCTGTTGCACATCTCAAGACCACTCTGAGCATGCTGGGAGCCCTGGTTTTAGTCCTGACACCGCCTGCACAAAGTTCTGGGTGGCCCAGGATGGCCTTTGCCAGCCCCCTGCTTAAAAACTCCTCCCCACTGGGAAAGCTCTGCGGTAACATAAAGAGCCCAGCTCGGGCTTGGCTGTTTGCCAGGCAGAGCAGGGCACCTCAGGCCAGATTGTGTTTTGTGAGTATGACCCCAGTGACCCTGAGAACTTAAATAACCCAGAGCTGAGAACCTCTTTCTGCTTTACATGCTCCGTTTCTTCTTACAGAGCCATCCACCAAAGAAAAGGAAATTTTGGTCTAGTCTCACAACAGCTCTAAAACCACAAATTCAAATGATCTTGGATTTTTTTGTTTGTTTCCTTAAAATGTTTTCTTCTAAATAATTTCTATACCAACCTGAGACAGGATGTTCCCCCAGGACAGGAATAAAGCCAGACTATTCCAAGCCTGCAGCAAGAGGAGGCTGAGCTTTCCTCTCCCTGCTTGCAGCAGATTTATTTCACTTGCACTTTCCATGGCAACACCACCTCCCTGTCTTGTTACTGAGAGCTGAGCCAAGGATTGGGCACCTGAGATCTCTGCTGTTCCTCCCTGTTCTCGTTCTCCAGGTGAGGGTTTCCTCTGCCTACAACAGCTCATTTCCTTTTCACTTGCAGAGTCTAGGAACATACCACTCCTTCTGCTCATTTCCCTGCTTTCATTATAGAGTACATCCCCTGCCAAGCCATGCATCACAGAGCTCATTTGTGACCACGAGCTAAGGTAAAATGGTTTTTGTCTCCCTTCAGGGGCCAGCAAACACCTCTGTGCTCAGAGCTGGGCTGCATTTACAGAGTGACCTCCCCAAGCTTTCCCTAACTCTCGGCTTCTGCACAGTTTTCCCAGCCACCGTGGTGCTGTGCAGCTGCCAGGAGAGCCCTTACTCTGTCAGCTTTATCCCAAGGACTGTGATGAATTGGAAAAATAATTCTATGCAAGCCTGACAGTACTTACACAGCCTTATAAAAATTGAAATTTAAAAAAAATCTGTTAATAATAATAGTAAAATAGATGTTTTACCAGTCTCTGCAGCTTGTTCATCCTCTTTCGTAGGTTTTCCTCTGTCTGCCAAAGCCTCTGGTACTCTCACAGTGCTCTAAAGGATTATGTAAATCTCCAGCATAGGAATGTGTATTTAGTCACCTATTACATTAGGGTAAGACACTTGATTTGGCAGGTGTTTTGCCAGCTGGATTACATTCCCAAAACTGAGCTGCATGTTCATTAGCAAGATGGTTCAATTCATTTTGTTGAAAGCCCATGACAGTCCAGTGAAACAAGGATCTCCAAGATCCAGATCTGGTCAAACCCTCTTGAAGGCCAGTGTGGTTTACATCAATTCCTTCTCAGAGCATCTGGCACAGCTACCACGATCACTTCTCTGATTAAATGTGATCAAAGAAGAAGTGAACAACAATTTATTTTTTTTTCCTGGTTGTATTTGTCCTGGAACTCAGTCTGAGATCTGAAAGACAAACCAGCCAATTTCCCTTGGTCCCATCAGCGACAGGAATGAATGAAGCCCAAGCCTTTCCAATCCCTGGTTATCCAAGGCCTTTCCCTGTGCTCCTGTCTGTGTCCTGGTGGCAGGCAGGCAGTCCAGCTGTTGCTGAAAGGCTGTGCAGGAAGGCACAGAAGGCTGTGCTCCTGCTCCCCTCCACAGCCTGGCACAGAGCAAACTCTGGGTCCTGGCAGGTACAGGAGACAGAGTGACAGCCTTGCTCCTTTCTGCAGGACAGAAAGGCACTCCCTGGCAGGGGGAAGTGGTGAAGCCTTGTGAATGCTAGAGAGATGGAGGATGGAGGCATATTGCACTGCCTGCAGAAACGTTAAAGCTGCTCCTTCACAAAGTATCTGGCCCACAGGAGTAATCATCCTTTTAACATCCTTTCATCCTGCAGAGTGAGATTTGTGAGGGCCCTGACAAATTTCAGAGAGTTTGAAATAAGTGAAACGTTTTAAAATGCCTCTTTATCCCTACTCAGGTTTTACTGACCCTGAACAGAAATCTGTGCCTGTTCCACATTGCAGAGGTATCATACCTCTGGTGAATGCACGGCCAGGGATGTGGTGCTGCATCAGCTGCAGCCACTAAGTGGCAGGAGAAGTACAAAATTTGCTGTACTGGGCTCTGAATCCAACATGCCAGCACTGTGCCTGTGGCAAGTGCCAGGGATGAGATGAAAGCTTCCAGCAGCTTCCCAAACAACAACTGGGAAACAGATGTAACCATAGCAGTCAACAGGCACTGATGGATACTTTAGGCAGCAGATACCAGGAACAGCAATTCATTCAGAAAGGAAAGCTCATGAGTTTCCTCATGCTGAGTGCTCTGAGCTTGTGCCAGTTGCAGGGGTGAGGCAAGTCCTGGGGGTAGGCAGTGAGATGCAGGATTGTGGCACAGGCTGTTCACCAGCCTCCCTCTTGCAGAGGGGGCATAAATGGGATGCTGCTGTGGTGATCTCTGTGCAGCTGGCCAGCTGGGAGCTCCAGGAAGTTGTCCTCTATCTTTTCTAGCCACAGCTGCCTTGATGAGGATTGAGGGGATAGATTTTTTTTTTGTCTACATAGCACCTGTATTGCTCACGCTTTGGTGCTGAGAGATGTTCACACTGCTTGTGTTTCTATCTGGCTTTTGCTGCACCTTAAAAGCCCCAGCTTTCCCCCATGCTTCGTCCCTGCTGTCAGAGTTTCAGAGATGAAGGTGGGAGAGATTTCAGAGCTGTAGATGGGAAATCTCCATGGTCAGGGTCTGTCACTGGGGTATGACCCCTGCTCTGCAGTTACTCCTGGCACTGCTGGGGTTCTGCACACAAACCCAGCAAGTTTCCAGCCGTCCTGGGGTCCCACCACCTTCCTCCTTCTGCTACTCCTGCACTGAACTCAAACCTGCCATAAACAGGGAGAAATATTGATAGTATAGGGTTAAAAGTGTTTCTTAAATCAAGGGAGAGGGTTTTGGCCTGGTAGGCCTTGGGAAAATGTTGATCATGTGAAACTGCACCTGTATACTGTGATGAATGAGATGATTGTTAGCTGCAGCTGTGTAATCCTTTAATGACAATGATAAATGATATGATTGTTATATTATTATTTACAATAACAAGAATCATGAGAAATTATGTTTAGGGGGTTTAACCATAATCACGAAAATCCGTGCTTGGGTGAAATCAATGTACACAACAAAAGAGTGTAAGTTTAATATTTAACACATATATAACATAAAGGTATAAAAAGTGATCACTCCAGACCCAGTGTTGGAGTCAGATTTGGGTTTGTACCCCTGACAGCCAGAGCTCTTCAATAAAAGCACCTGCATTTAATAATTCTGTGATTATGTGCCTCTGAACACTAACAATGATGCTGTGTGCATGGGAGAGGAGTTATTTGGAGATCGTGATGGCAATCCCTGCCTGCAGATCTGGCTGCAGGAATAAGTGGTAATCCTGCCATTAGGGAAGACCATCAACACATGCTCTTTGATCTGTCACGAACTGAGAGGTTCCAATGGTATAGTGTGTTTTTACACCAGAATCATCTGGACCAACTTCAAGGGGAGAAAAGAGGCCCCATTTCCATCTGTGAGGCTTGGATCCACAGGATGAATTCTCCCTACAAACGCTACACTGTGAATTGCAGAAGAGATTTGGAGTGGCTCCCTGGCTGGTTGTTGACTTTCCCAAGCTCTAGCCTGGCTGTTTCTGAAATTCCTTCTCACTTTCCAGCAAGGACCATCACTGTAAGATACAAAATGCCTCTGTTTGCTTATCCTGACTCTCACAGAACTCACTCAGAAATACAGAAGGCAAATAATAAGATCTGCAAACAAGCAGCTTTCTCAAGAAACAAGCAGCAGGTTTGCTGATTTCATGGTGAAAGCAATGTTTATGGAGCTCAGTTGTTGAAATGGATTTTTCTTTGTAGGAAATGAGTGCCCTGCTGTGACACCATTATTCTCAGTTCCAGCACTTCGCTAATGTTCTCCATAAAGACCCCACAATTTATGGTTCAAGACACTGTATAAGAACTTCAGGAAATGAGCTTCATCACAGAGGTTTCTCAGGGCAGGGACCCAGTGCTGACAGAGCTTCTGCTACCACACAGAGTCACTGGGACGCTTTCCAGAGCAGTGGAGATCCATGGGAGCTGAGTCCTCTGAGGACACCAGGGCTGAGACAGCCAAGGGAACTTGCTGCTTCCCCTGCTAGCTGGGATTTTTGGATGTCAGAAGAACAGCTGTATGTTCTGTGTGTTGGATCAGCAGTCTGCCTTCCCCTCCACCTGATAAGCACTAGAGCTTCTCTGGGAAAACTGAGAAAACCCAACATCCTGAAAATAATGGAAATACCTTTTTTTTCAGTGCCTTGTGAGCTGTAGGTCATTCTGTGGCTGAACTATTTCTTTTCCTTCCATCTCTGTATCAGACACTGATACAGGCAGCTAAAATTGAGTGACCTCAAGGCCAGAGTGAACAACATCCTTGCCCAAACAAAACCTCTGTTTCTGTGAGAGAAGAGCATTTAGACTCCACCAAATGGCATCAAATGTTGCTAAATGTTCCTGTCAGAGGAGAGGAAACTGTGCAGCAGTGTCACAGGGACAGACTCATCCTGCTTTCTTGCTTAGCAGTTCCTTCAGACAGAGCTGCTGACTGGAGCTGTGCCCTGGCTCACTGAGAGGCAGCTGTGCTGGGACACACAGTCCTGCCTCTGGTGAAAACCAAAGTACAAATACCTTTTCTGAGTCCTTGCAGGGTCTCCAGCAGCTGACAGAACTCTCAGTTGATGTGCTGCTATTGTGAGCTAAGCATGGATCTCTTTGTAAGACTCAAGCATTGTTTTTCAGTTCTCTTGTTGATTTGGTTGCAGTGCTTATGAAACGGATGTTACCAAATAAAAGTCCCTGAAAGATATTTCCTACTGACAGCTGTGGGAGGTGACCTGTGGTGGAGGGGACAGATCACAAGGAAGAAGAATTTAACAAGAATTATTAAACAGTGGAGAAAAATAACTGTGCAAAGAGACAGACATTTTCTTGTTTGATGTCTTCAACTCATGATTAGAAGCTGTTTTGGAAGAGGTGCTTTATTTGGATATGTGATGAGGCTGTGCTCAAAGAGATTTAAATGAGATCTTCTTTCTCATGATATGCCAGACAAAAAGCTGTATTTCCAAAGTAAAAACCATAGGAAATAAAAATAACATTAACTGTGATTTACAGCAAACCCTGTGCAAACCACATGTCCTTGGAGGGCTGAACTCTATGTGCTATTTTCAGTTTCTTTCTAACAAACAAATGAATTTCAAAATCTATCCAATTCTCTATGATTCAGTTTCTCCTGACTTTAGCCGTCACACTCGAGAGTTAGCTGATTTGGAACAAGAAATCCTTCAGTGAAGGAGAAAGAATTTATATGTGGCTGTTATACATGGAAAAGTAAACATTTCAAGTGCCTCAAGCAGTTATGATTACACAGCTTATCTATGGCAGCGGGTTCGTGGAACTCCTGGCACCTTCTGTCCATGCCACCGAGGACTGAGTCTGGGAGCTGAAAGAACCTTCCAGAAAGGTCCCCCTGCCTGGTGTGGCTCACGTGTTCCTCATGCCAGGGCATCGGGCTTGCAGAGACCTCTTCTGCCTCAAGGCTGCCAGGGGTCTCAGGCATGGCCGGTCCGGGGGAGCACCATGGGTTGAGACCTTGAACACGACTGGCCCGAGACACAACGTGGTCTCATACCCTGGTAGGGGGAGTCTCTCAGAGCATCTTTGTTTTCAGATGAGGATTTGGGACTGTGAGCAGGGGGGTGGAGCATTATCCCAAGCAAGGGGCTTGGGGTTATGTGGACAAGGAGTGAATGCTGTCCCTTGAGAACCCGGCAGCCCAGCTGGAGGAGACGCCTGTGCGTCACCAGGCCACGTATGACTTGTCACAGCAGGACACGTTGCAAAACACCATCAGATGAAGTTACAAACAAAATGCCAATGGTGTTGAAGAGCAGAGGGCACATGTCACCGGCTGGACACTCACAAGTGCGTGCCTGGGGCTGTTTTCCTGCCCCTGAGCTGCGGGCGGGCTGAGCGCCCGGTGCTCGCTGGGGTCTGCGCTGACACGGCACAGCTCCTTTCATCCTGCGACCCCAGGGACTGCTGTGCTGGGCAGAATGGGAGCTGCTGCCTTTAAACAAAGCAGCTGTTTATTCTTGAAACAATTAGAGACGACAGTTAGATCTTGAACTCGTTAGTGAGCCCAAAACAATTATGATAAAAACAAATTCCAGATGGGCTCAAAAGGAGTTGTTTTTGTCTTTACTGAATTAGAATGGATTCCATGTCTTCAAGTTCCTCTGGTATTTATGGACAGGAAACATGAATTACACACAATAATTTACTACAAACAGAAGACATGACTGCTGCAACAGCCCATTTATCTTTGCTCATGTGCCTTCTTGAGGTTTATGTGCTGTTTAATTCACAGGCAGAATTAATAGCATTTTTCTCTGTTTTCTAACTCTGCAGTTTTAATTTGCAGAAACCGAGACAGGAAGCTGTAGAATTTATGCTGATGCACAATGGGTAAATATTGTCTGGCAAAGAGATGCCATCATGTTTCACTTCTTCCTGTGAAGGACTTGTGCAAAGGTTACAGTGGGAAGTCCTTCTAATTAGGTCCTCTGGCTGCTCCAAGAGCAGAGACCTTTTTCAAAACCTGTCCAAATGGACTGAAGTTTGGGCATCACACATATTTGTATAGAAACTTTGAGTTTCTGACATCTTGGGTTTTGAAGCTGATGTTGCATGTTGGCAGCAATTGAACTGATCCCAAAAGGAAGGGGAGCCCAGCAGATGGCAGAAAGCAATGGCACATCACTGTGCCACATCTGCTCTGAGTGCCCAGGCAGGGGCAGGACATGGCAGGAGGAAATCAGTGAAAAAACTCCTGGGCAGCGTTTTTCTGACAGTCCCTCTTACCTTCTTGCAGCTGAGACAGAGTTTGGTTTTTTCCAGGCTTTTAGACAGATTTAATGATTTTATAAAAGGCCACATGTCAGCTTCACTACGAAGGTGTGTGTGTGAGCCCAAGTGTGTGGCTGGGCTGATGGGGACTTGTGGCAGGCTGTAATTCCAAAAACTCATAAAATATGACATGGATTGCAACAAAGACTAAAGCTGCCCTGGGTGTACTGTAGGACATGAAGTCAGCTTGGCTGAGCTCCGAGGGGAATGAGATCATGGGCAGAAAGCAGCCTGGGAACTCAGGGTGACACTGAGATTTCTTTGGCCTCTCCCAGTGGGAGCTGGTGAGCTTCCCAATGCATTTCATCCCTTCTCCCCCTTGCCCCATAAACATCAGAAAAGAGGCCTGAAAATTAGAAGCCTGGACAAGTGGAGTTCTCCAGTTCTGGCTAGAAAAGAATAGAAGAGAAAAAAAATTGAGAAACTGATTATTGCTCTCTTGGTTTTGATTTTGCGCACTGTCTAATTTGCACCTAGTCATTCACAGAGAGTAAGTGGGATTATTTGGATTCTCATCTCTGTGGAGCTAGTGAGGGCCTCCTTCCAGCAGAGAGGCTCCCAATATTCATCTCCCAGCCTTGGTTCAAATAAGGAAGGGGCAGGACTCACAGTGTTTGAATTCAGCCTCTGTCTGTCCATGGGCAGCAAGAGCAGATAGGCAACATTTAATTCCCCACCCAAAGGAACAGGATACTTATTCATTTATTTCATTTATTACTCATTTATTGACTCTCAGTTCTTAACTCAGTTGCCCATCTGCTGGGCTGGGAGCTCTGTGGCATGCTGGAGGGTTGAGCTGCAGCAGGCAGCATTTGGGCTGAAACAGCCACATGAATAAGGGCAGCCCTTTGCAGAGCTCCAGGCCAATGAATTTCCCTGCTAGCTCAGCTCTTCTCAGCTGCCAGAGCCCTCACATCCATCCCAGCTCCCACCAAAAGCCTGTGCCCACACATCCAAGCCCACTGGCATTCCTGCAGTTTGGGATCCAAGTTCCTCGCTCATCTCCATTTCCAGGGTCCCTAATGCAGCTCCTTCTTCTTCCCCAGCCACACCAGAGGTGCTCTCAGCCCCGCAGTGCCCAGGGCACTCAGGAGCCCACCCTCTGCTCTGACAGGCCCCAATGGCCCTTGTCTTCTCCCCTCTCTCCCCTGTTATAACCTTCCTCATCCTCCAGCTGGGTCTTGTGCTTCACCAAAGGGCAATCAGGGTTGAGGTGGTGCAGGACACAAAGACTCCCTTCTCCCTTGGTAATTTCATTTCCCATTAACTAAAAGGGAAATCTCAGGGCTCATTAAGGCTCTGATGACAGCTTAACCCTGTCCCGCACAAACCCAACACCAGGCCCATTCCTCATCTGAATCCAGGCTGGCTGTAACATTAGACCCGACTGCCGAGCAGGGCAGGCAGGTCTGGAAAGTGCGACGGAGGAGGGCAGAGGATGCCGGGCTCCCGATCTGTGCCAGCTGCAGTTCCCGGTGTCGGTGCGGGACACACGAGCAGGCAGGTCCCGCTCCCCCGGGGCTGAGCGCCGGCGCTGCCCTCAGCACCCGGCGGGACCAGCCACACTTCTGGCTTTCTCCAGCGGCCTGGTGCGACCTTGACGGCGCTCGCTGGGGAAGCGCCTCACTGCTCCATCCAGGAGAGGTCCCAGCGGGAATGACTGAAAAGACCAAGCCCTTGTACTTTACTGAATACAAGACCCTTCTGAGCAGCGAAGCAACCAGCGACACACCCGGACTGAAGCAGCGGCACCGCCGCCCTTCTCCCAGCCCGGCTCCCCGCTCCGAGCCAGCGGGGACACCGCGGGGCCGCAGCCGAGCGCACCGGGCAGGAGCCGGGCGGAGCCTTCCCCAGCCGGGCAGGTCACGGTCACTGTCACTATGCCGGGACGCGGGGCACACTCCGGGCACAGTCCGGGGCACAGTCCGGGGCACAGTCCGGGCACTCTCAGGGCACACTCAGGGCACTCTCAGGACACTCTCAGGGCACACTCCGGGCACTCTCAGGGCACTCTCAGGGCACTCTCAGGGCACTCTCAGGGCACTCTCAGGGCAC
>VWYI01040463.1:13878-50644 GCA_013399455.1 Anthoscopus minutus
CGGGGCTGGCCGAGGGCGGGGGGTGATGGCAGCTGCTCTGCCTGTCTCCCACAGCAGCTGGAGTTCATCACCCCCTTCCAGCTGTACTTCAACCCCGACCTCATCTTCAGGAAATTCCAGGTGAGGCCTTGCGCGGCGTTTGGGGCCCCCTGTGGCTATTCCCATGGAGGGGTGGGTGTGCCAGGCCTGGCTGTCCCGCTGCCCGGGGTGGCCGGGCGGTGCTGTGTCATCCCCAGGGGCTCCTTTCCCTGCGCTCCAGCCGTCCCCGGGTGCTGCGAGCTGCCTCGTCCGCGCAGCACCCCTCCTTGTCACGGGCATTTGCGTGGGGAAACTCCTTCCAGCCTTTCCCTGCCACACACCATCTTGGCTTTTCCTTGACTCAAAACCCATCTCTTCCTTCTCTGTTACTCCGTGCCTGGCAGCTGCTGTTGGGATGGTTGGAGAGGGCTTTATTGTGGAGAGGTGTGAAAAGTAATTGATTTGGCTCTGGGTGCTGAATTGTGGCTGCTTGTCCTCTCCAGAAAAGTAGTGAAATCTTCTTTTCCATACCTGGAAAGGTGAGATACCCTGGTGTATCAGAGCATCACGTAAGGAGGTGCCACTGGAGGCTGGAGCAGCTGTCTGGGGTCCTGGGGTAGTTCTGAAGGGACTGGTCTATGACTGAGCATTCCCTGTGGACAGTGCGATGAGCGGCTCTACACGTGATGAGGAGAGACTCTGGCCACCTCCTTTTCTCTCTCCTCTCTCTTCTCTTTCAGATATGGAGGCTGATCACCAACTTCCTCTTTTTTGGGCCTCTGGGATTCAGTTTCTTTTTCAACATGATATTTCTGTATCCTTTGGTCTCAGTGAAGTTGTCTGCTCCCGTTTTGGCTTAGATGCGATGCTCCCCCATCCATCTTCCTTCTCATCATGGCTTGCCTTGGCAGCACTCTAGGGCTATGGGTTCTTTCCTTGGCTCTTTTGAACTGAAGCCGTGCCCCTCCTGCCCCTCCGTCTGTGCTTGCTGCAGGGCAGACCCTGCCAAAAGCAGCTGGCAGTGCTGCTGCTGTGGCTCTTGCTGGAGAGCAACGCCCATTCCTGGGTTGAGCTCTGGCTGAAGCACAGCAGGTGCCTCTTTCTTTCCATGGGGTCAGTGATTTGCACTGTTCTGCTCTGGGCTTGCACACCTGGCTGAGCTTTCTTGCAGCAGCTTGTCTCCTGGGAAGTCCTGCAGGGGGGCACAGCATGGCCAGCTGTTAATTTCCTATACTGCAACCCCTCCCTTCTCTCCTGCTCAGGTACAGGTACTGCCGCATGCTAGAAGAAGGCTCCTTCCGTGGGAGGACGGCTGACTTTGTCTTCATGTTCCTCTTTGGAGGGTTTCTCATGACAGTATCCTTTTGAGTAGGTGGAGGCTCGTTGGTGTCTGTGGATAGTGTAGGGCTTGTCTGCTACCTCTGCATCCTGGTTGTGCTGTGGAGCAGGTCCCTGCCAGGTCCCTGCCCTGGTGTGTGAACCTCCTTGGTGCCCCAGGCCTGCCAGGCTCCTGCCCTGCGACCTGGGAGAGCTCTGCTGGGCCTGTGGTGCAGGGGCAGCTTCTGGCTGGATGGCACAGCCTGTGCTCCTTTGCCACCCCTGGCTCATCCAGCATGCTTAGAGGAGAGAAAAGCTGC
The DNA here is from genome assembly GCA_013399455.1 of Anthoscopus minutus. Classification (NCBI taxonomy): domain Eukaryota; kingdom Metazoa; phylum Chordata; class Aves; order Passeriformes; family Paridae; genus Anthoscopus; species Anthoscopus minutus. Next base: position 15,534 of record VWYI01040463.1, read on the forward strand.
CTGTGGTTGTGCTGCTGTCTGCAGAAGTGCTGGTGTCCCTGGCGAGGGGCTGGGCTGCCTCATCAGGACACATGGAGGAGCACTGGGGAAGCTCAGCCTGAAAGGAGGCCACGTGTTCTGCTGCAAGAAGCTGTGACAGGGCCACTGCCTGAGCCCTGGTGAGTGCAGCATGGCTGTGACTGTGTGAGGCTGGCTTGGAACACAGGCAAGAACGTGGAGCCAGGAGGACAAGGAGTGGGTTCCCACACACTCTGTCAGGCAGTGTGAGCTCGCAGCCTGTCAGTAGCTGGAGGTACCATCACACAGCATGAGTTCTTTTCACAACACAGTAATCTGATGGTGAATTTATTTCCCTCCCAATCACAGACCTTCTCTGAATATCTTCTGCTGTTTTACACAGATGGCTCAGAGCACTGCTATCCCCACAGAGCTCTGCATGAAGCAGTGTGAGCAATTAGAATCCAGGTGGCTGCAGCAGCCACGTGCTTGGCCAGAGGTGGATTTGGAGTCCAACTACAAGAAGGGCAGGGGAAATTTTTGCTTCTGTCTGTCTGCTTGTGCTCTAAAGAAGAGGACTGTGAATACCAAGAGCCAGCTCACTGCTGAATTTCTGTAGAAAGCAGAGACTGGATTGAGCTGGTTGTAAAGATATGCTACTGTCCCAAGTGCAGTAAGGCTGTGAAAGCCCTTCTTCAAAGGTCATTTTGCATTTTCATTTTTCAAAGGTGACTGTAGAGGTCTCTGGTGGTTGTAGACATCAGCTTAAGGAGTGAGGAACCTGCATATGCATTCCAGAGTGTCTTGTTCTGGGATGGCATGGAGGGAGATGTGTGTGGGACAGTGGGGGTCAGTATATCTCAGCCAGGAAAGGCTTGGTGACATGGGCAATGTCTAGGAACACTATTATCAGCTGCCTGTAGTTTGGGTTTCCTGTCCCAAAGCACCCTGTGCTGCCTGGAGATGGTGCACAGGGTGGGTGGGTTTTCCCTTGACTCGGTAGTTCCCAGCTGTTTGGACTCTTTGCCAGCCTGTTTTTCCTGGGCCAGGCTTTCACCATCATGCTGGTGTACGTGTGGAGCCGCAGGAACCCTTACATCCGCATGAACTTTTTTGGGCTTCTTAACTTCCAAGCCCCCTTCCTGCCCTGGGTCCTGATGGGATTCTCTCTGCTCCTGGGCAACTCCATCATCATCGATTTGCTGGGTAAGTCAGAGCTGGTGGGTGATGGGAACAAGGACACCTTGCAGCCACAGTGCTCAGGCCTCATAGGTGCTACTGGGACACTGGCACCTTCTCTTGGTTCCACCTGACCTGAGATGTTGGGTTTCCTAAAGTGAGCTGCCTGGGTTTGGGCATGGGCTTTTGCTTGTGACCTGCTTTTTGGTGTGTCTGACCCAGGGGCAGAAGCTGGGTTTAGTGAGCTCTGACACTCTTGCTTCTGTCTGGTCTCCTGGGTGTGCAATGTTCCCCCAGGGAAATGGGCTCCCTGCGTGCTGGTCACAGCAAAAAAACTTCATGGCTCTGGAGGGAGCTGGATGTGGGCACACAGCTGAGGGGTTTTGCCCAGCAGCTCTGGCTCAGCTGGCAAAGGAGTCACAGCTGTGCCTGACCTTGATGGCATCTCTCCCCAGGGATTGCAGTGGGTCATATCTATTATTTCCTGGAAGATGTTTTCCCCAATCAGCCTGGAGGAAAGAAGTTGCTGTTAACCCCTAACTTTCTGTAAGTAAAGTTGATTCTTTCTGGCCTTTACCCATGGGCTTTCTCAACCTGACCACTTCCATACCAAACTGTGACCATAAGAGGCAACTGAGTCACAGTTTGTCATGGAACTGAAGTGACAGCACCTCAGCTCCACAGGTCATGCTCTTGCTGCATTATTTGCACGTTAAATACACGTGTACAGGGCCCATACAGCAGCTTTGCTAGCAGAACTAGAGTCTGCTTGCTGCTTGTGGAAATGCTAGGTGGAGGCAGGATTTTTTCTGGCGTATTTTTGTAGCTTAGGAAAGCAGAGTATGTTCTGCTTTGTGCACTGACAATCAAATCTGATCTAGTGATCAAGGAATGAGGTACTGTCATCACTGTGTGTTGAGCTGAGCAAAAGGATGGTTGGTGATGGTGCAATGGCTGCTGGCTGTGGCTGACAGCCAGGGTGTTCCTAGGAGGGCTGGGAGCTTGTCATCCCCAGCTCAGTTTCCTAACCTGCCTGCCTGCTGGGATGGGCATCTCCCTTGCCAGGAAGATGGTTTTTGACACACCTGAAGAGGATCCCAATTACAACCCTCTCCCTGAGGATCGTCCAGAACACCAGCCTAGAGACCAAGACCAGAACGAGCAGCAGCATCCACAGTAACACAAGGGACTTCTTCATGTGGCCAGATTCCTCTCTTCTGGCTGGACTTCAGCTGTGGCCCAGAGGTCCTGCTGGAATAACACCAGTTGCCATTCCGATGTGTCGTGTGTCGCTGTTTGTGTGGGTAACCCATCTTTCCCTTCGTACAAAGTGGATCCACAGATCTGCACACCAGAACTCCTGAATGCTTACAGAGGTGTTCTAGGGACAGGGGCTGAAGCTGTGATGGCTCCTCAGTTACCCGGTGTGGAATCAGATGGGTGAAACCAGCTCCTCCTTCTCCTGCTGTTAATGACTTGCTGCGTGCCAGGTCACTCTTGCCCTCTGTACAAAGACTATTGCACCTGGCCCTCACTGTTGTGAGACCTCTTTGTGGGCTTTCAGTGAAGTAGTTCTGTACTATGGTAGAATGCAGCTCAGCCTCTTTCTTTCCTTTATGTCCTCCACTCCCTTTTCTGGTGGTTGTTTCCAAAGAGTCTTTACATTAAAGTCTTTATTTTTCAGTTGTGTGTTCATTTCTGCCAGGGGCAGAGGCAGCAAGTCATCAGGAATTTGCTCAAAACTGCCAGGTTGGGGATTTTCTTTTCTGGTGGGCTGAACTTACCCTCTTCTCTCAGCAGGGCTGCAGAGCATGAGAAGGAGCGTGGGGAATGTCTAATGAGACAAAGGGGTGCTTGGGAAAGGACATAGAGGCTGAGCTGGACACTTGATCCAGGCAGTGGCTGGAAGCAGCACTTGACACTGCTAATAAAGACTGTCTGCACCTGCAGTGTAATTCCACTCTTGTTGAATCTTTTAGTTCTGAAACTTAAACATCTGAGTTTTAGGGGAAAACCAAACAAGCTCACCCCTACCCTGACACCTGTATGAAATGGATCTGATCATTCTTGTTAATACAGGACACACTGTGCTTGTACCCCACCTCAAAGCCTTCAAGTCTGCACACATTGTATCTTACAACAGCTCACTCCTAACAGTGCTGGCTGCTCAAACTGCAAACCACCACCGAACTATGAAATGTGAGTAACCAGCATCTGATTAAGGACACACACAGCTCCCCACACACCAACTCCCCTCCCCTGTGGTCTTCCACCAAAACACTTTATCAAAAATCAGACCTGATTTGAGCAAGCTCCTTTGCTGCACTTTGGCTTCCCCCTACCAGGAGGACGAGAGGCCTGCACAGGTGCTGATTTGTTCTAGAAGACACAGTGGTGCTAAGGGTCAGACCCAACAAGTACTTGCTGGGTGCTTTGCTGGTGACCTAATGATAACAGAGCTGGGGTTTCAGTCCCTGGAAGAAGTCTTTGAAGCCTGCAGATGTTCTGTTTTAAATTGCCTGAGCTGGGGCTATGAAATATCAAAGCTGGGCTAGGCTTTAGGTAGGGTACCAGATTAGCCCAAGGAATTGTGATTGTAGAGCAATAAAGCTGTTCCTGGCTGCTCCCCAATAGTCCTAATGCTACACAAAGGTGGCTGAAGTTCCCACCTTTCTGAACTTGATCCCTTGAATGTCCTGCTTTGTCCCTGGCTGCTGTGAGGGACAATTTGTACAGTCTCTGTGGCCTTGAGAAGCAGAGAGGTGCTGCAGTCCTTGTGTGCCTGTACCTCATTGTGGACTTGAGGATTAGTAATCACAAACTTCACAGCAATTAAAAACACTGCATCACAGATGCTAATTTAAGGCTACAACAGTTTCACACGAATTTTAGTCAAATTCCCTGATGAAGCTGCTGGCAGAAGTCCCTGGTCATATAACAAAGGAAGGCTGAAGTGTTCTCAAGAAGGCTTGGAGTTTTTATGTCCATGAGCCAGAACATGTTTTACATGGGAGGCTAAGATGCAGCAGCAATCTCAGGTTTTGCCTTACTTGCTCAAATAACTTTTCAACCTTTCTAATACAAATTAATGCATAGAGTACCACTCTGGCACAGGAACCTAGGATAAGACTGAATTAATATTATTACTAAATTGCAAGTTTTCAGTTTCTGCAGACTAACATCTGGAACAAGTTCCCTCCCACCCAGGAATTGGAACTGTCTCTGTTATTACTCAAGTCTAAACATGGTAAATTAAGGCCAGAAAGTGGTTTTTTTTGACTGTGCTAGCAGGGTGGGTGGATCAGCAAGGATCATAAAACCTATGGCTTTATCACAAAGGCCTGAACGTAACTGTCAGGGTGCCAGCAAAATCTGCCTTGCTTGCAACACTCATCCATTCTGGCAGTGAATGGTAGGAACTCTATCAAAGAGATGGGACACCTCAACAGCAAGATAGATTCTAATTAGTTTGTAAGCAAGCTTGGATTTTTCTTTAAATCTCACTTCAATGGATTTTGATTTTAAACTCCCTAGAGAAAGACAGGTTTCTCAGGTTGCAAAGTCCTGACACTGCAGTGCTAAGGGCATTCAGGACATCCATTTTGCTTGCAGTGCTCTGTGCACTGCAGCTGGCAGAGCTGTGTGCTGACACTGACCACAGCAAAGGCACTGCCTGCAGAGAAGTTTCAATCTCAGTGACTGGAGGCTTTACCTGCTGTACCAGTGCAGAGACTGTGCTGTTCTCCAGATGCAAAAAGCAGGGTTCACCATGCAGCAGGCTGACAGAAATGACTCTTAAGTCTGTGACTTCAGTTAAACTGTTCTACTTTGTTGAGCAAACCAGCTGAACACATCCCTGAGTTCACTGCAGACTGTGCCAAGTCTAGTAACAGAACAATCCTTAGAGAATTGTTTGCTGCTTCTAGTTCTTTTTCTCACTTTCCCCTGCACCAAAAGGTTATGGGCTGTTTTACCTGTTGAAGTCAAGCACCCAGGAAAACTGAATGCATGTGAGTGTTCAGCACTATACCCAGAAGCATTACTACTCAGTTACCAGAACAGCACAAAATGTGGTGAGATTCACTGTTCATTCAAACTTACTGAACATAACCTACATTGTATGCATTCCTTTTATTTAAAAAGTTGTCCTAATAGTGCAGATTGCACCTATACAAAAGAATCTTTACACTGTTCACACAGAGGTAAATAAGGGCTCCAACAGCTGCCACAGGTGTCAGCTAGGCCACGCTGCTCACAGCGTTCTTGTACGTGGCATTGGGCTGGAGGGGTGGGGGCAGAAGTCAGCAGTACTGGGAACTCATGGCAAGTGGAATGTGTGTCCCCCTTCAGAGACAGAAAAACCCCTGCCAATTCTAGATCCATTTGGGGAGAGGAACAGGGGTAAAGTCTGTAGGAAGAGCACCAGTGTCACAACAGGAAGGTTACCAGGCTGGAGCAGTATTGGCCAAACGTCTCATGCGCCTGAGGGAGAGAGAGAGGTACAGTAAGTGCATGTTGCAGTCATGAGAGGTCTGACCAAAACCAGTGCTTCTGGGGAGGCTGCCACAGCTATGTCAACTTTGTAGACAGGTAATTATTCCTAGATAGAACTCCTCAGTCACCTGAGAGGGCCCCTGTTGATAAGGCAAAGACAAGATTTTCACTAACAGCTTGCTGGATGGAACCAACTGCCACTGTAAATTCTGCAGTCAGCCATAGCTGATATACAAAATTACTGTGCTACTGTTAATCAGCAGCTAAACTAAAACATCTTGGGAAAGAGCTGAGTCAGTATATTTACTGTTTCCATAATGTATCTTTTGGAGAGATACCAGCCATTATTTATATCTGCCAGGACGAATTTCATCAAGAAGGTGCAAGCTCTCATCTGCTTGTCAAACATCACTTAGCAGCTCTCTGGTGCACAGAGCTTCTCCTGGAACCACACAGTGGCACCTCATGCTGGCAAACAGGCATCAGTCAGGCTAGAGCTAGGAGCTTGCTCACTGCTATATCAAATTGAACTTTACACTACATTAAAGGAAGCTTTTGGTGGCAGGATTCTAGGGAGCATGACAGTGCATGAAACTCCAGTATGTCTGATTCTTGCGTTCCTACACAAACAACTCCCCTGGACAAGCAAAGATCCCAAGGAAAAGAAAAAATTGGTTAAAAAAAGAAGGAAGCTTTGCTGCAAGCAGGAGATGGTAAAGTAGACATTTGGATGTTTCTGGAGGAAGGTGACAACAGCTGAATACCCTGAAGCTAAAGTTTCTGTTGTGAGCAAGGCTGACATCCTGCCCATTGGCTCTCAGTAGGGAAAGATAAACATCAAAGCTTGGAACTTCTGTCAAGGGACAGGCCAAGAGAACAGTCCAAAGTAGTGGCAGTACCTTGTGTTTCTGTCCTGGTCTCTGATCTTCTTCTCCATCTCGGCGTCTGTGAGGGTTTCCAGGAGAGGGCACCACTGGTCAGCGTCCCCCGTGTTGCGGATTGCGATCTCCACAGTCGGCAAAGGGTTCTCGCTGCAGGGCAGGGCACAACAAAGCAGCCCCCATCAGCGGGCCCAGAGCACTCCCCTGGGCCACCAGCCCAGGGACAAGCACAGGGACAACAGAGCATCATTCACAATGTTTCAGGCTTCACCATTCCCTCTTCGTTCTGCTTAGTACAGTCTGGTTCCCTGAAGTTTACCACAGGCTCCTGGTTACACGCTTGTGGAGCCTGAAGTTTCTGGGAACCAGCTACACCCATCTCCAGCCACCACTGGAGAGGGATTTGTGCTGGACCTGCAATTCTTTCCCACACAGGCTGTCACATCCCTGGCTGGCAGGGTTCTACCCCAAAAGGCACAGCTCATCCCAGTCTGTTCGACCTGGGAGTGCTTCTCCCAGCACAGCCCTGGAGCTGGGACTGTTCCCAGGGCTCCCTGTCCAGCCTTGCTGTTCTGCACCTCTGACTTCCTCGCTGTTGTTTGCCCAGCACACCCCTGACAGCTCTTCCCTGACAAGTCTGCCCTCCTTGGGAGCCTGACACTGCAAAGAGCAGTCTTTTAGGACCTGCTGTTGCAACCTGTGGCTAACAAGCAACCAAACACCAGGCTATGCCCCAATCACAAGATCGGTTCCTCAGAGATTCCTCTGCCCTGACCAGCTGTATTATCACATGCACAAAAATATTTACTGCCTCACTAGCTGCTTTTCAGTAAAAGTCAACAGGAACTGACCAAGAGAAGCTTCCCAAATATTGACACTGGAGCCGGAAGCCCAGCATAAATATAGAGGAGCCTCGGAATGTAAATGTTTGCTTTGAATTCTCAAAAGTGGCTCAGCCTGAGCTGCAGAAGTGTGTGTGTGAGAAGAGCCCTGGGACAGGTGTGCACACACATCCGGCTCCCTCCCCAGGGATGTGCACCCCTACACAGGATTTCAGCACTCACAGGCAGCCCTCTCATTCCCTCAGGAAAGAACTCAAATGCTAATCATCATGGGAACATCCAACATCTGCATCAAAGCTAATTATCTAAAATAACAAGTCTTCAAATTAATGCTACCATGAAAAATTAATCCAGAGCCTTTGGTATCAGATCCAGGGAGGAAGCTTTAATCAAATCTACTTCCACTACTGCTGACATCCACTAAACAACACTCAAACCCAGGAATTTCATCTTAGTCCTAGAATGCCACACATTCCAGGCAAAATTAGATATTAACTGGGGTTTTTTTTTAGTGATAGCATGATCTCTACCTCAGTATGCTTAACACTGAGCATTCACTGAATTTAACAGGGGATGGAAAGCTGGACTCATGCATAACTAACTGCAAGGCAACTGAGATACCACATTTCTTTGATAAGCAAAGAATCAGAGAGAAACTGAAAAATCCTTCCTCATCTCCCAACCTCTACAAGACAGCTCTTCCTCCACTGTGTTTTCCTGATGAAGAGGAAAGTGCTGCTGCCAGAATGGCTGAAAGGCACTGTCAGCTGCAGGCATCCCCAAAGAGCAAGGTCCTGCCTCAGGCAGAAGTGTCAGGGGCATGCCAACAAAGCAGGGAGACGTTATCTTTTGGAGAGGTGCACGTGGGTTTGATGTGTGGGAGAACCTGTGCCATCAGCCAGGTGTCAGTGGCAAAGCTGGCTGTGAGATGCTGTGTGCTGGCACCAGAAATGCCCAGCACACAGGAGAGAGCAGCACAGCACACACTGCCCCTGCAAACCCAGCAGGTACTGCCTGCCTCCAGCCCTGCCCATCCACTGGGCTTCAGGCTTCCCTTGTTTTGCACAGAGCAGCCCAGCTGAAAACAGTGCCCTGGCTTTCATCAACTAAAAGACAGTTTCACCTCTCCTTCAGATGATTAAGAGGCACATGACTTCTCAAACCCCCAGTCCCCTTGAGATATTAAGGTTCTTTTGATACATCTAAAGCAGACCCTTTCCTTACATCAATGGAATGATGTTGGAGCAATCACCACTCCCGTGGTTTGGAAATTCAGGAACTAACCAACCACAAAACCCAAATATCATTAATCACTATAAGGTTTCAAAAATACTCCCTTGCTAGAAGGAAAAAGGGAAGAGGAGGACATGTTTGTACTATGACAAAAAAAAACAAGGTTTCAATTAGGTGGTTTTTTCTCTCTGAACATCTCATGTCTATGTACTTTGTTCTGCTGGGGTTCCTTTTTTAGTTTTTTGTTCTCTTTCCTGCAATACTGCCACAGTCTAAAGAAGGCCTGAAATCTGCCTGTTTGAACTACCCCTGAAAGGAAGCAGCCTTTGGTACCATGGCCCAATGTATGTTTTTAGAGAGAATAGTGTGAAGCTGGCATTAACAGGACCCTGGGCAGTACTGACTAGAACTTGCTGCAAGTTCCAGTGACTGAGCAGAAGCTAAGGGAGAAATTAATCTCCCTCCCAAGAGTCAACACACACAGGGATTACTTTCTTGGGTATTTGCAATAGATGGAGCACAGGAAGGAGGGACAGACACTTCACTGCAGGCCACAATGCAGACAATGCTGCAGCACAACATGCATCAGGTTCTCATCTACCACCCTGCAAGTTCCCATCACTTCTCAGGAATGCCCACCCACTGCTTTGTTGGTGCTGCTGCTGCTGTTGGATGTAGTCCCAAGCCAAAACTGCAAGTATCAGTCCAAGGTTGTGGAGGGAAAGGCAGAAGCCACCTCCCATGGGACATCAGCAGGATGGACACACAATCTAACAATTTAATTTAGAGTTTAACTCACATGTGCTAAAGGGTCCCTTTCCATTTTCTAATATGAATCACTCTGGGGATCACTTTAGAACCAGTTGCTGTGAAAGACTGGCAGGATAAAAACTGTACCCAGAGGAAGCAGAGTGAAACCAGGGCAAGAGCAACTAGGCCAGAGCAGATCAGTGCCTATTTCTCACAGAAGACTGACCAGACAGAAAACCTTTGGATGGAGCAGGAAGATGGAGCAGAGCTCATGGCAGCAGCCAGCTTCCCCGCAGTCTCCAGCTCCTCTTTGCTTACTCCCACTACTCCCTGCCTGAGGTAGGACAGGGCTGAGCACATTTCCCTGTGCTGCTTCCTTGAATCGACCCCTACAAAACTGGTGTCAACAGCACCATTCCCTCCTCTGCAAATACAGCATTTGCTGAACTCTTAAACTTCCGTGACTGTCACCATGACCCGAGGCCACAAAACCTCAGAGTGTACATTAAAGGAGTGTTACAGCTGCAGACTCAGCACTGTGGATAACATCAGTGCAGGAACTCACCACAGAACACTGTACAGCACAACTGGAAGCCATTTAGGAGGCAAATTACAAAACTGACTAATCAAACCTGACAATGCTGCATTCCAGCTTTGAGAAGGGCCTATGATCAACCCACCTCTAACATCAGCCTGGGTAGAGAGGTACAGCTTTCATCAGTCCAAGTTCAAAAAACCAAAGCTTGAAACAGTGACCCAAGTTAGGCAAAGCAACAACAACAACAACAACAACAAAAATGTATCTGGAGATCATCATGACCTTACATTAGAAGAGGAACCATCCCTGTTAATTAATTCTGTCAGCAGGTCCTAAAATGTATTAGACCCAACAGGAACCATCCCTGTTAATTAATGCTGTCAGCAGGTCCTAAAATGTATTAGACCCAACAGGAAAAGATATTTAGGCACAAGCACAAAAAGTTAAGTTGGACAGAATGGTGGAAGCCGTAAGGACTAATTTCAAACAAAACCTTCTGCATCAGGTCAGGTGTTTTAAGATGCTTTGATGCAAATGCCCATGAAGCACAAACACACCCCAGAGCCAGACAAGGAGGTGGCAGTTCAGTACCTGAAGGCATAGGTCTTCTGGTGCCAGCTCAGCTGTCCCCGGATGCTGTACGCAATGGTAGTGACAAACTCCCCGCCCAGACCAAGCTCTGAGCACAGCTTCAAGGCAAACTTCTCTGGTGAGTTCTCCTTCTCTGACATGTCCCACTCAAACTGGTCTACCAGGGAGATGTTTCCTACATGGATGTTCAGCTGGAGATAAAGGAAGAAAGATGCTATTTGTTTCTGCCTTCACAAAGGTGTGTCCAAGGTAATTGAACTGACGAGGCAGAGGCTGAAGAGAACAGAGCAGTAACCCCAAGTTCATCTGCAGAGCTCCTTAAATGAATTCTTAATTTCAGTAGCATGAAGACAACTCAGCATTGCTCACCAAGGTTCAGCTCTTCCAAAGGAAGTGCTTTAACTGAACGATTTGATTATCTCAGAGGCTGGGCACATGAGTGTCTAATCATCTGTCACCTTGGTTCTGTTCTCAATACAAAGGACAAAGGGGAATCTGCTTGAAGAACTGGAATTAAGATCTCCTTTGCTCTGAGGGAAGCTTTTGTGCTCTTAGTCCCTGTAACATAACTAGAGAAACCCAAATGGTTCAGCTCTTATTCTACTGCCTTTCTGTATTACCTTAATAATAACTCGTTGGTCTGACTGATCCTCCAGGATGCTGTCAGTCGGGTAGGACTCGATCTGCTGTCGGATGGCAGATGCAATAGCAGGGACAAAGGTCAGAGGATTCAAATCCAGGTCATCACAAAGAATTTCAGAGAACATTTCAGGGGTCATCAGCTTTTCTGTCACAGAACAACAATGAACATTGTAAAATTCCTTAGAAATTACTGTCTAATAAAGAAATTAATTTACAGAATACACAAACCCCACAGGGCAAGGTGACAAAGGGAATCCCAAACACATTGCCTTTTGCTTTTTAAAGGGTGTTTTGTACCAGGTCTGTAAGGGCAGACACACTGATAAAGGGGCTGAGCCTTCTTTACCTGCTCCTTGGTATCCAGTGTGGCCACAGAAGCCACAGCCATTACTCTCAGACCACTGAGCTGATGAACCAGCTCAGGAAAATCTGCCAGTTAAACTCTTCATACTACATGTGTCCAGGAATGACTGCAACCCATGGAAATGGCAGAGCACTTCCTGAGAGATGCAAGCACTGAATACAGTCCAAAGTGGGAGAGCTTTAAAGCTTTGTCTGTATGGGGTTAGGACATCATCCCTCCAGCCTCAGGAAACCCTCCTTGCTACATACCATTCATGTTCCACGTAAATGCATCTCGGAGTTTCTGCCCATCAATTTCCATATCAAGCCTGATTGGAACCAGAACCTCTGGCTGGGATGCATTCTCATGGATCACTGCTGGGTCATGGTCATCAAAGCTAAAGTGGAGAGCAACAACACAGTACATGCAATGAGCACATGACACACCTGGCATCCACAGAGGGCAGGCAACATTTGTTGGAAGCAATCCCCACACTCCACCTCCCCAGTCTGTCTACAGACAGACTCCTCAGTGCAAGCTTACAGAGCTGAGGCAACCACTACCAGTTTATAACCTTTAATTACATCCATCATAACACATTTCTACAAATAAGACAAGGAGGTTTTCTAGGATTAGATTTATCTTGGTTGCCTTAAGTTTTATAATGGAAAAAATGTTAGTCATGAGCTTCAGCAGCATTTTCTATTAAATAAACTGGATCAAAGTTACTGGTACATGTCAGTGAGACATGTCAGCCTGTCTTTCACAAAGAGAGTCTGCAAGCTGCTCAAATAACAACTGCTCAGCAAATCAGCAGGAAGTAGAAGGAACTCATCAGGAAGAGAATGAACCATTTTCCTGACAAAAGGAAAGGCCTCGCTCTGAGCCACAGATGGCTACTGTAATGTAGAGCCTCAAGACACACAATTTAACTAAGAACCTCCAAGTCAGTGACCTGTAGGTCTTTTGTCAGCTGGGGACGAATCACAGCATTACATGAACTCATCAGTACTACCCTGGCAGCATGTCATTTTGGAAACTATTGCCACTTTGCAGAGGGAGGAAGCTGTCTTACCACAGAGGGAACGTTCTCTTCTTATCCCTGCCCATGCGGTTCCTGTTGATGGTTGTTGAGCATGGCACTGCATCCAGGTGATGAGAGCTGTTGGGCAGGGTTGGCACCCACTGGTTGTTCCTCTTTGCTTTCTGTTCCCTGAAGGAGACTGGATGTTAACCTGCAGGCCCCCAGCACCACTGCTGCTACTTAAGGAATGGTGTAATTTTAAACTTTAAGTGCTATCATGAGTTCCTGCTATTTTATTCTGGAATCATCAACATTCCTGTTCCACACCAGCCTCTCAGAAGGCCATTCTCCAGCTCACAAATCTCCCTCAGATATGAATCCAGGTGCACCTTTATAAATACTAGACTCATATTTGGATTTTCTGTCTATACTTTATAAAAGGACTGCTGAGAAATGCAAGGTTTCCAGAAGACAGTATGTGCAGAGAGTGTTCTGTAAAACATCTGTTATGGATGGAATGCAGCAATTGCAAAAGAAGCTGTATCATCAAACACTTCGATTTTTCTTCCTGTTTTATGTGGGCAGCAACCCAATCCTCACACTCTGGAGATCCCCATTTGCCCAGCACTGCAAATACTTAATGCAGACTGGCAAACAACCCCTGCACAACAGCCTGGGCTTATGCAATTCCCCGTCCTTCCTGCCCAAGCTTCTTCCAATCTGAGCTGGGCCCTCACCCATGCTGGTTACCTGAGGTAGGTAGGAGGTTCTGTGCTGATAGACACTGCCTTGTACTTCTCATCATTTCCATCCAAGATCTCTTCCACTTCAGAGGCCTTCAGCAGTGTCACGCTAGTGGCTAATGTTGTATAGCCATGATCTATCACCAGGAAAGAGGCCAATAATTAACAGGGCTACACAGCACTGTGGCATTAACAGGCTACATAGTGACAAAGCCTCTGTCACTGCAGGAGGGACTAACACAGAGATACAAGTGTCCTTTGGGCTTCATCTTCTTGCAGATATTTACAGGGCCCAGAAAACAATCGACCCTCCGCAGAATTAAATGTCGGAAATAGAGATGCAACAATCCATAGAAAAGCTGTTAAGACTTGGGAGAGGGGGAGAGACCTCAGGACAGCTCTTGCTGAATGACAGAGACCATCTGCATTGGAGAGTCCTGCTAAAGGTCTGGGAAAGAAGAGTTAGGCATGGGATCAGGAGGCACAATTAGGGCGACCACAGGGAGAGATCAGAGGAAGAGGACGAGACATTAATGTTATTGCAATAGCACCAAAGGTCACAGTGGACATTCTTCCTCTAGCACAGCTAAGAATAACAGGCAGATGAGACTTACATCTTCGGGGACTGTGAGATCGCTGATTTTCTGTTGGGGGAAAAAAGAAAGCAAGAGGTCAGCAGGATACTTGGAGGAAGGAGACATAAGCCCAGAGTAAACCATTATTTTTATTATGCTTTAGTCTACAGAACATACAAGAAGTCATACTGCTAAGAAATGTAACTGCTTGCTATTAGCCCCTCAACAAAAACAACACCAATATGCTCCCTGTAGCAACACACAAATTCTGGCAGGCACAAACATCCAGTCCCTGCAAGAAGCAAAGCCAAGCAAAGATGCACATCTTCAATGGGGCATCCTTGCAACACTCCTGTCTATTTGACGAAAGATGCCCCTCTTAGTGTACAAAAAAATCTCTTCTGAAATATTGTATTGATTTGGAGATGTGGCCTTTGCTTTGTGATGAGTGTAGCCAACCCCAGGAATTCCACGCTGGGTGTTTCCATTTCAGAATGTGTTTGCTCAGGTGATATTTGTTGCCAGGCTGAGCCAAGAGCCACCAGTGCCACCGCTGCAGGGTGCCCCACCACTGGGGCAAGCTGAAGTGATTCACACAGCCCTCAAGGTGCACAAGCTTCTGAATCACCAGGAACAGTTTCTCAGGGCAAAATTTTCGATAAACATTACTGGGAATGTTTACTCATCTTCTCACCATGTGAAGAGGCCACAATCTTCTTCCTTTCTTCCACCGTGGCCAGGCGCCTCCAGAGCGAGGGGTACCTCTTGTACAGGGAGCCCCGAAACATGCGCAGGTAATTTCCCACCTGCAAGAAGAGAAGTGGAGATGCGGCCTGGTATTCCACTTAGGAGAGTTTTAGCAGAAGCTGGAAGAAATTCAGCTCCTTTTAATGATAAAAAGGATCTCTTAAGAGGCTGTTTTTTGTTCTGTGTTTGGCATCAAATAGCACCGCGATTTTTCTGGCAATACAGAAAACAAAATTTTTATCAGCACTTATTTCACCGGTGCTATCTTATTTCACTAGATCCAAAAGAAATTCCATCTACTGGTAGCAGGAAATTTAATAGGAAAACACTCTATTCATTTGCACGTGCTTTTGAACAACCTACCCCTTCTTTACTTCAGTTTCTGCAGCCACATGCAACTCTCAGTTGGAATTAAACCAAACTAGACACTCAGCTCTGTGATACATTATTTTTACTTTGAACCTCCCTATCATCTAGACATTATTTGACTACTGCAAATGCCCAGAGACTTGTATTTTGTTTTAAACCCTTTGAACATCAAAAGTGTGATTGCTGCCAATAGTCCTCCTTCAGATTTACTTAGCATCTGTAAAGCAGTTCTGTTCTTCCTGGCATAAGAGCCTCACCTGTGCTGAAGGCTACACCAGGCCTTGCTGAACAGCACAATCATTTCTAGGCTCTAAAATCAAATTTTTAGACTGGCAGTACACTGGCAGGCTGCCACAGAACAAGGTTTTTATTCTTTGTTCGAGAAGACTTTTTTGATCTGTTTTTAGCTGTATCTTTCACTCTACAGTGCTCATCAACAGACAGAAAATAATGGAAGATAAAAAGGACGAGCCTTTTCCTTCTCCATGTACCTGGTATGGCAATCTCACAGCTCCGCTGACTGCAGTTACAGTCTGCTTTCAAACTCGACATTTCGCATGAGAGAGGGGTGTTTAGTCCCTGCTCAACCTATAGAACTGGCAATTAAATTTAGCCAATAGTCCCTTTTCTGCATCAAGCTGAGGGCTGTAACATGTTCTCCTCTTTCCAACTGTTTCCCTGGTGCTAAAGGGGCAGTGTTCCTTGCTTGAATAAGGCTCTTTGTCAGGGAGGCTCAACACCCTCTCAGCACGGGACAACCCAGTGTCAGCACAGACACGGGGGTGCTAAAACTCTGCCCGCCGCTATTTGCTGACCAGACTCCGCACAAGGAGCTGCCCTGGCTGATTTTGGTGCTGTTCCTGAGCCCAAAGGCCCAGGTGTGGGACTCGCTGCCTTGCAGCATGTGAAATAACCCGAACCCCTCAACAACCGCACACAGAAACTGTCGGCGGCCGGGAGCGGGGCGCCAGGCCGCGATCGGGCGGGGATCCGCTCCCCACGTCCCCGTGCGGGTACCAGGGGCCGCCCTTACGGGAGCGCTGCTCCCCCCGCACCCACAGCACGGCCGAGGCCCCCAGGAAGCGCCCTCGGGGGCACAGGAGACCCGCGGGGCCGGAACACCGCTCCCCCCACGCCAGGGACCTCCTCCTCCCCTTGCCCGCCCTGTCGGCAGCCTCCCGCATCCCCCGGTCCTGCCCCGCATCCCCCGGCCCGGTCCTGCTCCGCATCCCCTGGCCCGGCCTGGCTCGGCCTCGCATCCCCCGGCCCGGCTCCCGCCCGGGCCGCACCTCGGAGCCGATCATGTAGAACTCGCCGTCCTCCTCCANGCGGCCCCGGCAGCGTCCCCAGCGCCGTGTCTGCGGCTCCGGGCTGCGCTGGAGGGTGCCGAGGGAAGAGGCTGCTCGCAGGCCGGGGGGATTTGGCGGAAGGCTGAGCAGACGCGCGGGTGTGCGGTGCCAGCCCGGGCCGGGACGGCGGTACGAGAGCGATCAGTGCAGCCGAACATCCCGGGATGGGAACCTCGGCGGGATGAGCGCGGGGCAGTGTCCAGCACTGGCACCCAGCACCGGGGAGGGAGGGACGGAGGGAGGGGGCCCCTTGTCTGTGTACAGATCGGTACAAAATCCTAACGCGTACTAGGGATACATCAAGCCCGGATAGGGCTGCGGCAGGGCCCTGGTAGTCAGCTCGGCTGCCCTGACCGAGTAACTCTGGCAGCAGCCGCACGTCGCGGTCCTCCTTCTCTGCAGGTAGGGTCGGTGTCCTTCACAGCCCCGGGATGGGGGTCATTACTCCTTGGCCAGCGTCTGCAGCAGCAAAGGGCTGCTGTAGTGAGTTATGTAAACATAGAACATACCATTCTACAGTATAGGGTTCAGATTAATTATGAGAGCTCGTTCCAGGCTGGCCTGATGGCTTTTGGGATGCTATTGCTAGAAGAGAGTGGCCGCCTGTGCCTGTAAAGAATGTGGCAGCTGCTTTTACATTGATGGCAACTGAAGCTGTGGCTGCTGGAACTGGAGAGGGGCAAACTTTGTCACTTGTGACAGACACCTGTTGTGTCAGATGCTGAGCCTGGAAGGAAGCCAGGAATGGCAGAGAGAACCCTCTGTGTGGCTGCTGGAGGTAAAGGGAGATGATAGGGGAGCGTGGAGGACACAGGCATCCCCCTCATCTGAAGGAGTTGGAGGAGGGTGTACAGCTGAAGAAGTCCTGGCTGATCTGGCGTGGATAGCCCTCCAGCACTTTCACCTGGACCGGATCAAACTTCCAATAATCTTGGCCTCTCAGGAAATAGGCAAAACCTGTGGGTGAGAGAGGAAGGTTTAGAAGAGACAGCATTCATGTGGCTCAGAGCTCTTTCCCAGCATTTTGTTCAGCTGCCACTCTGCAACACATGCAGTACTGAAAGAGAGCTGGAAAAGGCAGATTTTACTTGAACCCAGGCTTGTGGCATTAATTTTTCTTTCACACTGTCCTAGTTTTGATTAAAAAGCTAGTTTTACTTTTTGGACAATAAAGAGGATGGATTTTATTTTCCTGGTGAGTTTAAATATGCTGTACACTTGTTGTGTAGACCCAGCCCTGCGAGGGCAGAGGATGTCTAGGACAGGGAGAGGCAACTTGTGAAGACCTGCTGAGAGCATCTGTTACTGTGAGGAAGCTGCCCTGGAATTTAGGTTCTGGAACAGTGGGGAGTTGTTTCATTTCATCCTTAGAGAGGAGAGAGGCACACACCACACCTGCCATCCCAAGCACTCTGGCTGTCCCCAGTGTTTCTGTGCTGTTTTCAGCACGGGGCACAGTGGAGGACAATACCAAGAGCAGCCTGTTCTTTGTTCAGCTCCCTGGGCTGAAGTGTGGGCAGTGTTTCTTTTCTCATCACTTCCTTTGGTAGGAGCAGTAAGAGGTGGGCAGGACTCTGTGACCATTCCCTGGTCAGATATTTGACTCTTCTCTATCATACACTTACATAGCAGTTGCTGCAATTAATGGGAATGAAACGTCTCAATTCTCTACCCACTGGAAAGAACTGCCCCTCTACACTATATGGGATGTGTTATGGTTGGGAAATGTCCACTACTACCACATGTCTCAATCTGCCCAGCTCTTCCAGCTGGCCAGTGCTGTCAGCCAGAGCAGGCTGTGCTCCTGCTGCACTGACCAAACTCATCCTGGAAAGCAGCGTCGATCTCCGGAGGCACGCCGCGCCAGTCGGCCATAGCCCGGGGGTAGATGTTGTCCACCTGGCGCCTGTGGGGGTTGAAGCGCCAGTAGTTGCCTCCACTGAAGATGTAGATCTTGTTCTTCTCAGCCCCCCACACCAGAGCTGCCTGCACAGGGGATGCAGGGAGGCCCAGCTCCACCACTGGGGTGGGACCAGACACTCGTCTCTCACCATCATAAATCCAGTACTGAGAATCTGTTGAGGAGACAGAAAAGGGAAACAAGGGGTCAGAGACTCTGATAATTTGGCAATGAACTGTGCAACTGGAGTGGTGCCTTGGCAGGGCTCCCACAGGGAGCTGTGCCTGAGAGGCAAAACCACCACCGAGTGTAATGGATGCTGCCACTGTTGTGTGTCCAAAATGCTGTCAATGCACTGACATCCCACCTCAGTCCAGCCTGGCGGGTGTTGGTGGGGAACAGGAAGGTCCATTTCAGCATTTTTCTCTGTGGAAGTTATAAAGGACTTGGCTGGGAGGGAGCAGCCTCTGCCCTGTGACCTCAGCACTTTGAAATCATGTGGGCATGCACAGGCACAAAGAGGGCATGTGGCTGGAAAGGAGTGAGCTGCAGAAACCAGGAAGAATTTGCCAAATTGAAATAGAGACTGGGAGCATCGTTCCAGATTAGATTAAAATGGGAATCTCTGTAATTAGCCTACGGCATGTAATACTTTCCCCTTATCTCATTTTAACTCACTGTAGGAGCCTGCCAATTTCAGCACTGTAAGTCCTTGTGTGCAGGTCAGGTGCTCAGAAATGTGTTTATGCAGGAGCTCTGCCTGCAGAGCCACTGGTGTGATTTTGGTACTTGGTCTCACGGAGTGCAGATTGGGTTTGCACACCCACAAGGAGTTCCCATGTCATTCTGCATCCCTCCTATTAAACCTACACCTGGGAAGAGCATTAAAGGAAACAGTGGAGCTGAAACAGAGTTTGTTGCTTGAACCCCAGAGATGGCCAGCAGGTGGTTTTGTTTTTTAATCTTTCTGGTTGCTGGAGGTTGCCTGGCTCTTGCACCCATGCTCCCTGTAGGCCCATAAAGTCATGGGCTACTAGGGAAGTTCCACATGCAGGTCTCTGAGGACCAGAGAAAATGCTGTCCCCACGCTGAGCAGGGCCCTGGGGACACAGGCACAACCAGGGAAGTTGCTGGGGTCCACTTGTGGCACAATGGACAGACAGCTGAAGAGATGGAGCAAATGTTTCCTTCCTTCTCCTCTGCCAGGGCAGAGCCTCATTACAAATGTTTGTGTTCCAGGGAAGGAGAATGGGATATTGTGGCTGTGTTTAAAACAAAAATGACCCCTTGTTCTCTCTTCTGTCCTCAATACCTGATAAAAAGTTTAGATAAGAGAACAAATAACAAGGATTACTGGATTCCTGAGGATTTCCAGGAGATTTATTCTCCCAGGAACCTGCTGGGTTCTGACTACCCCTAAGTAATTGAGAAGCATTTCTGAGCCATCTGATCACAGTCCAGCTCTTACCTTGGAAAAACCAGATGTTGCCCAGAGGGTCCTCGAAGGTGGCATCGACAGAGCTGGGGATGCCCTGCCAGTGGCGAGAGGCCAGAGCTGGGTATCCATCCTGCAGCTTTCCAGCCCGGAGCCGCCACACGTAGCGGGAGCTGAAGAAGAACAGCTCCCCTCGGATGGCGGCTGCAGCGTCGAAGGCTGCGTGGCAGGCGTCGGGCTGCAGGGCCTGCCAAAGCACAGCGGCTCAGGGCTCTGCCCCGGCTGCCTGCAGCCCAGGCAAGGCCCAGTGTCCCCCCAGCTGCCCGGTTTGGGTTGGGCATATCCCAGGGATCCCCTCCCTGCACATCCCAGTGCCAGCTGTGGGGTCAGGCCTGGGCTCAGCAGCATTGGTGGAAGGGGAATACACCACCTCAGGCTGCTGCCAGCCTCCTGGTGAGGGCCAGGGTGTCAGGGAAGGGCACGGAGCAGCCACTCACTCACCTCCACGTTGGTGATCTCATTTGTTTCGAGGTCTGGCTGGGGCAGCTCTGCTGGCTGGGTTGGGGTTGGGTCAGGGTCCGGTGAGGGTTTCCCATACAGGTACTGGATACCTTGCTTGTCGTCCTCACTCAGGCTGAGGGGGTAGCGGAAGATGTAGAAAGGAGACATCAGGGACTTGGAGACAGCTGTGTGCTGCAGGCCCAGGACGTGGCCAAACTCATGAGCAGCCACTTGCAGAAGGTCAGTGCCTACAAAGGGAAAAGATGGAAGATACTTTTGTATACTCATATGCTTTGGCCTCCTGGGCCTGTTCCTGTCAGTTACCAGACACTGACTTGTGTTGGAGGAGTCCAAAAAAAGGAAATAGAAATCCCTCTCCGACTGTGTTGTTCCCAGATATCTCCTGTGTAGCTCCAAATTATGTTTGTGGGGTTTTTTTAAGGAGACAGAGGGCATAATAAGGAGTTCACTGGTTCAGAAGCACCATGAGTTCCGAACTTATTATATGAACAATTCATACACTTGGGTATTAACCGAGGCATGTCGGTAATTTGCAATTNCTGGCTCGGCCTCGCATCCCCCGGCCCGGCTCCCGCCCGGGCCGCACCTCGGAGCCGATCATGTAGAACTCGCCGTCCTCCTCCAGCTGGAACTTGACGGGCTTCTGCCCGAAGGTCTTGCTCAGCGCCATCATCATCATTGCGGCGGCGAGCGGGGGCGGCGGCGCCCGGGGAGCGGAGCGCGGCCCGGCGGCGGCGGCGACAACGGGAACCGCGGCCTAGTGCGNGGTATTAACCGAGGCATGTCGGTAATTTGCAATTCTGTTGTCAGAGGCTCTTGCCACCACATCGGCTACCAGGAAGAAAAGGATTTTCCATGCACTTCTGGAAAGGAAAAACTTGCACAGAGAAGGAAGGCTAGATTAGAGGTGTAGGAGATGGGGTGGTAAGGTTGGTGTTTGCCCACCCAGCCTTGAAGCAGTTGTTGGATGGAGCTGAAGTTTAGCAAGCCCCAGTTAGATCACATCCACTGTGGAACATGGTGGTGTTGGTGAGAGAACTCTGGGATGAACACTTGCCAAAGGCTGTTGTCACAGACAGCAGAGGGAGCTCATTTATTGCTTGTCTGGGGACTGTGTCAGGAAGGTGTCATATAGAAATAAACCCTTAAAGTCTAGATAATGTCAAGGCCTGAGACTTCTTCACCAGACTTAAACAGATTTATGGGGGACCATGTTTTAGGAATACGTGACCTTGGAGCATCTACAAAAGGAGAGGAGGAAAAGGGGATTTCAGTACACAAACTTGTTTTGTTTGGCAGGTTTTGTTTAGCTTCCAATGGGTCCTTTTTAAAGCAGGTAAATTTTACTACAAGTGGAGGCTGTTTGTTGACAAGTCCCAGCATATTCATTCACTTTTCTTCAGCCAGAAATCCTCCAAGCTGCAGCCCAAGTGATGAGAGCAGCAGGGATGTGAGTCAGCTAGCCCTGGTGCTCCAAGCAGGATTTCCCTGCTGGCTCCAGGGGAGCAGGTCACTTCTCAGCACCAGGACCAGGGAGAATACAGTGAGGAGGAACACCTGGGAAGGGTGGAGGGGAACATGAGCCCCAGCCTTCCTCCACTGGCCAGCTTTAGCTGGAAGTGATGAATTTGCAGCACACTGACCTGATTAAATCAACACATTTGGTCAGCTGAGAGAGTGAGATTTCTATGCCAGTGATATATTACAAACTTTCAGACATTTCTGTTTAGCTTGGCAGGCTCCTCACTTGCTGCTTTCCAGTGCTGGCAGATGAGCTGTGCTGGCAGATTCTCCAGGGGAGGTGCACAATAGCAAGGCTGGAAGAGCTGTGCTGGGCAGCATCCGTGTGTCCCTCATGGATGGTCCTCCAGTGGGGCCCTGCTGCCTGCACAGCTCTGGAGTGACCCCAGGGCACACTTGTGCTCTCTCATCAGTAAAATGAGGCTAAGGATTTCCCTGTCTCACTGAGAGCTGAGTCAAGGATTAATCCATATTTATATTGTAAATCTCTTTTCAGCATATTAAATGGCAATTAGCTCCAAAGAGCTTTTACAACAGTTATTTATGGATGATGTGGGGCAGGGGAGTGCCATGGGATAGAGCTGATTCTGGTGGGAACTGATGTCCATTTTTGGTTCCTGGTTTGCCCCCAACACTGTTTTATGGGAGAATGCAGGAAATTCTCCAACAACACAGGCAACCCCAACAGCAGGTGAAAACTGACAGAGCCCAGCCCTCTGGCAGGAGCAGAAACACTTCTGCAAAGGAGTCCTGTGCTCTGTGATCCTTGTTTTGGGTCAGCATGAGCAGGGTGGGAGACACAGCAGTGCTATGCCCCACGCAGTCAAACTGGCCTACAGCTGACACTGACATGGGCTTTGGGGCAGCCCACTGCCATGGCCAACATTTTTGGGAATCCCCAAAGAGGCCTGGGGTTAACTTGGGCTTTGTGATTATTTCCTTGTAGCTAAACTGGGAAGGAGAGGGAGGAGTTGACCTGGGTTAATTTTGGTGAGTCTTCCAGAAAGTGATGCTCTGGGCACTGCTCCAGGTGGTCCCAGGCGGTACAGCAGTATCTCATTAGATACTGTGACACCAGCCCTTGAGTGCCCAAGCAAAGAGCTACCAGCTTGGAGCTATTATTAGCAAAAATTTAAAAAATAGTCTTGACTGGATGTGGCGTTGTTCATGGTCAGAGCATTCCCAGGCCACGGGGACAGAGCTGGAGCCTGGGTGGTTTCCCTTTATGGACTTGTTTGAGGGCAGATGGTGAACAATGTGTGCAGGGACTGGGACTGAGACCATTCTTTGGAGGACAATGGTGTCACACGGAGCTTGAGCCCCAGTTTTCCTTCATCCTTTCCTCATTTCATTTCCAATGGCTCTTGCCAATGCCAGGTGCCACCCCCGAATGGCAGGGCACATGGCTGGGCAGAAGAGCCATCTCTTGCTCCCCTCACACAGGAGGAGTCCAGGGGGAAGTCGGGGTCCAGCTGTGCTGTGGCTGAAAGATAAAAAGACCTGAATGCTATCAGCAGGCTTCCATGTGGTGGGAGATGACAACGCTCACCACAAAAATAGTTGTTCCCTCTCAGTCTTACAGGATCCCTGTTCACACCACAGGGAATCATTTCCAAGTTCACTGACTGGAACACCCACAGCTCCCCTTGAAACAGTTCCATACCCAGGTTGTTCCCAATCGTCCAGGTCTCGTCGTAGTCAAAATGAACGTCTCCTTCCCGGTGGGTTTTGGGGAAGAACGCGTGCGCCAGGATCCCTCCAGGCCCATCGAATGGCAAGTTGTCTCCATGCCAGTACCTGGAGGGAACACACATTGCACCTCAGACAAAGGGCCATGGAGCTCCTGCATCACACAGCCAAAAGTGGCAGCCATTGAGAGGGGACAGCCGCTCTCATTCCCGTCCTGAGTCCATCCCACTGGTCAGGATCCACTGCTCTGAGCTATTCCAGTTGCCACAAGCCAAACTCTGCATCAGAGCCCTGAGGAAGCATCTTGATCACACCAAGCACCGAGGAAGCAGATCTCAGTCACACCAAGCTCTGGGGAGTTTGTTTGTTTTCTCAGGGACGTTTCTCCCCCTCCCCTCTTCAGCTTCCAGCCCAGAGCTGACTATGGAGCCTAAAGAATTAAGGAGGTGACTGCCTAAGCCAAGACTGAGTTGATATTACTCAATAATAGTGGTGGGGGGCTGCAGAGGGGCAGCTGGCAGCAAAGCCAGCCAAACTCTCAGGTCCTCACTCAAGCCAAGCTGCTGATGAGTAATGAAGGAAACCCATGAGAGATGTGGCCACTTGAGAGAGCTGAGGGAAGCAAACACACAGCATGCAAATCACATCACTGCTTGGCCAGTCTCCACTGCCCTTATTAGCTCTGTGCAAACACACAGCTCAGGGAAGTCTTTGCCCCAGTGTGTACTTTGCCAAAAGGGAATTTCAGGCCAGGAGCCAAGATTCACTTCACCAAGAAACTATATTTGTCTTTGGGCAGGCAGTTACATCGTTCGGTCAAGGGACAGGATGGAGGACCTGAAGATGGAAAGTCAAAACAAACGCTTAAGAAAACAGCCTGTGGGCAGAGAAACGTAAATGTACCAGGAAAGTTAATGAATGATCAGTACTGGTGCTGTGCACAGCCAGCATGGAGCAGCTGCACTCACACCAAGCAGCCCATGACTGACAGAACTAAAACGATCCCAGTGTCTGAAAGCAGAAATATGAGTCTCCATTTAAGTGCCCGAGTTGTGTGCTGGCAGGTCTCTGCTCTGGTTACAGCTGGGAGGAGGCTGTGCTGCCCCCCGTGCTCACCTTGTGAAATCAATGACGATGTCAGCCCGTCCCTCCTGCACCTCGGTGAAGGTCAGCGGGGTCACATCGCTCCAGACCTTCAAAGCTTCCTCAATGGTCCTTCTCACTTTAGCTTTTACAAGTTGCCATGGGAACCTGATAATTCTGAAAGACAACAGACACAGGATGAGGAGAGCATCAGCTGCTCTCCCATGGACAGGGCTGTCACAAGACACCAGTTCTGCGGTCAGCATCGCTGGGACCACCACCCTCAGCACCAGAACATCTCCCACCCGTACATGCACTGCTCCAGCACCCTCTACCAAGCAAAATGTGCAGCAGATAAATCCCACCAGTGCTGAAACCCTCGGGCTGGTGTGCCAGAGTTGAGTTCCCTGGAGAGTTTTACAGATTCTCTGTTGCTCTGAAATGCCGCAGCACTCCCCAGGTCTATCCCCTGTAAGGCCACCCCCACAAAGATTCCTGAGAACAGTGTGATGTGATTTCTTCTCCTCAATCTCTGCATTTTTTGCCCCTGAAAACTTGTGTTCACTCAGCAGTTTCTCCCACTTCCTCCAATAACAAGAGCAGAGTGAAAGGTCTGCTGCAGAGGGAGGTTTCTGTCCCTTCCACTAACAGTGTTGCTGTATGTAAATCTCTGCTGTCTTTCTTTCTTTAACACTATTTACCAAAAAGAAAGAAAAGGAAGAAACCTTTCTGTTGTCTGCAGCCTCCTGATGGTGTGAGGAACTGTCTCCTGTACCGGATTAAGCAAAAGATGATTTACATGCTGTCAAGGGCCATATGACTGTGCTCACTTCACTCATACCCCTGAGGGCAGCTGGAGAGGCAACACAGCCTCCCGCCAGTCAGTTGAGTAGATTCCCAACTGAGAATGTGTGGGATGATTTGGGCTAAACTTTACACTGAAGTGGTGTTTATGGGACCATCAGTAACAGCTGAATAAAAAGATCTTTTCACAATAAGCCGTGAGGCGAGCCCCCCGCGGGGTGGCTGCGGGGCAGAGGCACAGCCGGAGAGCGCTGGAGCTCGGCTCAGCTCGGGTAGGGGCAGTGCGCGGGTGCCGGGGCAGGCCTGACCGGGGCAGAGCGATGCTGTGCCCACCGTGCCGGGCAGGGCTGCGGGGCTGCTGCGTGTGAGGAGGGGACGCAGCGCCTGCCGCGCTCCAGCTCCTGCCCCGCGGGGAGCAGCACCCCGAGCGTTCGCGGCGGGACGAGCAAACCAGCCAGCCTGCCACTGCCGGCTCCCTTACCTGTAGGTGAGGTTGGTCTTGTCCCAGCGCCCGCCGGACAGCACGAAGCGCTTCTGGCGGTTGCGGCCGCTCTGGCCGGGCAGCGGCGGCAGGTCCGGCACTCCGCAGCGCGGGGGGCTCCAGCCGGCCCCGGCCGCCCCCGCCGGGGAGCCCTTGGCAGGCGCGCCCGTGCCCGCGGCGCTCGCCAGGGCGGACAGCCAAGGAGCCTGCTCTTTCCAGGTGTGATGCTTTCGAGACACGTCCTGAAAGGCAAAAGCGAAACCACGACTTCGGTGTCCGTGGAGCCGCTCCCTGCGGCGGGGCGGTGACAACTGCTCCCGCTGTCCCGCAGCGGTGAGCTCCGCTTCTGCCCCGGCTGCTCCCCTCTGGCAGGGCGCAGCCTGCTCCCGCAGACATGCCGTGTTCCTGCTGCTCTCAGGCTGGCTCACACCTGGGAGGCACTGTGTCATGCCATGGCACCCGCTAAGCACTCGGCTATTTTTGGTCCGCGTTTCCTTGGCAGCTGGCCGGCAGGAAATACTTTTGCAGGCTGTGGATGAGAACCAGATCCTTCAAGTATAAAATTAATCACTAGGGAATAAATTCTCCCCCTTTGCCCTACATCCTTTATTCCCTCCTGGCCCGGGGCAGAGGTGCCATTAATGGTAGGAAGTCTCTAGTCCCCAGCACGCAGCTGTGCTCCCTGTTGTCACTTCCGTGGTGTCCTCTTGCTGTCCTGGCACCGTGGGCAGGTCTCAGCGTGGCCAGGGGACACGGCAGAGCAGGACACAGGGATGTGGGGGTGACAGCCCAGCCCACGGGGCACAGAGCAGCAGTGACTGTCCCTGCAGTCCCCACCACTGCCTGAGGGAAGGACTGCACCATATCCCCTCACCTCACTGTGCCTGTGGTCCTGCTTGGGATAAGATCTCCTGGGCTCCCCCACACCCAGTTGGAAAAGCAAGGTTTCTCTTGACAGCATTAACTGATGCCAAGGAGCTGACTCCCACTGGTTTCTCACGTGACTGCAGGACAATACTGCCACCATGAAACAACCCAGGTGTCATCCCCAGACTGCTGCCAGGCATGTGGTGACAGGTGCTTGGTCCACGTTGCTGTGCTGCAGAGGGCCAAACACAGAACTTTCTGCTGCCCGATTTTATGCAGCAATGTAAAGGTGTTTGAGCAGCTGGGATGCAGCAGAGATGTATCTCTCCCAGGACAGGCAGGCTCTGTCCCACAGGGCTCCAAAGGGAGGACCTGGGCTTTAGGCAACCAGGGTGTGAATTAGATGGTAGTGTAGTTATTAGTTGTCACTTGGTGAAAAATGTGTATTGGGGTTTTATACAATATGGATGTAAGTGAGGATTCAAGATGGAGAATTCTGGGCGTTACCTCAGTTTCCCTTCTTCTTCTTCACTTACTCCATCTTCTGCAGTGTTGGGAGCACAACCTTATTAGATAGAATTAGCCACAGTGCAGATGTTATGTGAACAAGCAAATAATTAGTTATTAATAGTAAAATAATAATAATAAACATTTAAAGTACGTAGTGTCAAATAATTAGTTTACTTATCTTGTATAAATTCAAACATTTTGAACCTCTCAGGGCTTTTACTGGGATGTTTTTCAAGACTACAAAGCCTTTGTTATCCTAGGCTCAAAAGAGATTATAAGAGACAATAAACAACCTTTGACAACAAGACCCCTCTACTTCGTTTGTGAATGCAACACAGTTTATCAGGGCTTGCTCAACTCTTGCAACTCACAATATTGGGGGAAACCCCCACAGGCAGGCTCCTTCTTCCCCTGCAAAGAGCTGCCCTCTTCCAGGCCAGCTTTCCTGGATGCTCTGCCAGGACACAAAGGTGAGGATGGCTCAGTGCCAGAGCTGCCATGATGCTGCGTAATCCGCACGCTGCCACACTCTGCTGCCTACAATGAGCCCACTCATGCGGGCTGGAATGAAGTGTGAAGGCCTTGGCATGAATTCCACCACCAAGCTCCTGGCCCTGCACTGGCCCCGTGTCTCTGGGCGAGGCACAGAGGGACAGGGGAACCAGGGAGGTCACACAAGGTGCAGTTTGGGTGTCCACACATCACTTTTTGTCTGTCTGTCACCGCTCTAGCCTGCTGGCCTCCCCAGACAGACAGACACCCTTCGTGGCTTGGCACCTGCCAGCCTTTGCCTTAGAGCCATTGATACAGGCCTGGTGTCCCAGTGCACTTTCACACAACACATGCCAGGAGAAAAAGCCTTTTCACATCCTGAACTGCAGAACCTGTCCAAGGCACCAGCCACACACTGAGCATCCACTCAGTGCCTCAGGGGGAGGAGGAGGACGGGCTGGCCTGTCCCACAGGAGGCTGCACAGGGCTGCTCCTGCCCAGCACGGGAGCCCTGCCAGGCTGGAGGTACCTGGTTCTCTAAGTGGAGCTCTCTGAGCCACCTGGCACCGTGTCTGGGCTGGCAGCTACTGCCTGCAATGGGCAGCTGGCAGGAGAAGCTGACAAAGTTCATGTTCTGGCCAGCATCTTGCTCTCAGCCCCGATGACACCGAAGCACATGGTGGCAGCTGTGTCACCAAAGCACAGCCTGCAAGGCTGCTCAGCCCCTCACTGCTGGTGCACCCACGGCCATATCCTGACAGCTGAGGACCTGGGGTGATGAATGCATCTGGTTTTCCAAGGCCAGGAAGTGCAAGAAGCAGAAGCACTGGGAAACCCTCAAGACTTGCTCAGGCAGGTGAGCAGACAAGGTTGACTCAGATGCCTTACCCCTGTTTTTTTTGTCTTGATGATGCTCCGCACATTCCCCTGCTGGGAAGGCCAGCTGCCTTACAGGCTGGGGCCACTGGCAGAAACTGGAGATTGCCACTCTCCTCTGACCAGCAAGAGAGAGAGGAGGAACTGCCTGTTTCCTTCTTGCCCGGAGGCATCCCATGTTCAGAGGCAGACCAGAGGCAGCTTCTGTCTCCCCTCTTTGCTTAGCTCAAGGCCACTGTTAGGAATCCTACCTTTCTAAACCCCACTGTGCAATACCAGCACCCTCCCTGCTCCTCTCTGCAGACTGGGTCCTGGAAGGGGCACAGTGTGGTGCAGTGAGTGGCTCTGGGTGGGGCAGGAGGCAGGAGCTGCCCTGCGTGTGCCCTGGACAAACACCAGCTCTGTCCTTGTCGTCACAGCACCGACATCAGGACCATGGCAGGAAAGGGCTGGAAAATGCCACTGCAGGCACAGCCAGCAAGGGGAAATGTGACAGGCACAAACCACTTGCCAAACATTGTCTCAGGGGACACCCAGGCTGGAGACCCTGGTCTCCTTGGCTGGACACACCTTGCTGCAGGCACTTCCCAGGGATTAGATATCGCATCCGCTTGCTTAAGGTTGCATCCTTCCCAGCCAGTGCTGAGCCTCCCCTCGAGGGGAGAGGCTGCTTTGTTCCCTGAGCTGTGGCACCACACCCAACTGCTCTGCTTAGGGCTCATCCAGGGCTCTGCTGCTGCTGGAGCTGCTGCAGACCTGGGAGGGCAGGGGAGGAAGGCACTGGCTGCTGGGTACATGTCAGGGCATCCCCACTTGTCCCATCCCAGCAGCAGAGAGGAAGGGATTCCTGAACACAAGAGCAAAGGAAAATCCCTGCAACCCAGGACAGGGTTTGTCCCAGCAGAGCGCAAAGCAGATCTGAGCCTCTGGCTGAGTGTGTGCAGCCACCTGCACTGCCCCTCCCTGCATAACCCACAGCTGGGGTGGCTGCTGGGCATGGGAACATCAGGCTTGGAGTCAAGGAAGAGGACAGGGCTTTGCAATAGTGGCTAATCAATAAGTGTGAATACAGCACAAGCACAGAGAGGATTCCAGGCCTGAAACCAAGGGGTGAGGGCAGTGAGGACAGCAGAAGAGCAAAACTGTACAGAAAGAGGGCTGTACTGCAGGCTGGTCACAGCTCCTCACAGAGAAAGTGCCTCTTCCTGCAGCCTCAGACTGAAAGGCTGAGGGGGAGCAGGAGGGAATGGGCAGATCCCATGGGACAGCAGAAACCACAGCGGAGGTACAGGCTGCCCACTCAGTTCCTCACAGCTTTATCAGCCTTCAAGTGCTGTGATACAACAGCCATCATCTCTGGCTCTGCTGGAGCCAGATGAACACCAGCCAAGCTTCCCAGGAAATGTTCCAGCCATCCCCAGGAGCCAGGAGCATCTTTAACCTCGTTGTGTTGGGCAGCACTCACCCTGCAGAGCTCCTGGGAGGAGCAGCAGCCGGAGCAGCACCAGCACCACCGTGTCTAAACCAGCCCAGGAGTGGGGCTGGTGCCTGGTGCTGACAAACCCATGGCTCTCCCCTGCCTGGGCCCATCCTCCTCTGCCTGCCCTGAACTTACACTTGTGTCCTCTATTGTGTACCTAATTACCTGGGCTCCTGGCTGCTTCTGTGGCATGGACATGAAAGGAGACCCCTCTCCCTGTCAGACAGGAGCGACTGGACAAGTTTCAGCCTGAATCCCATCAGTTTTGGATGCTTCCCCTGTCACTGGGGCTGTTTTCTCTTAAGTTGGGGAATGAGCTCATGGACTTTGTCTCCATTTCCCTGTGCCTTCTGCTCCTGCTTTTCCATTGCTTCTGTTTCTGCTTTCTCCTTTTGTTACTCGGAGTGTTTGCCAAGGCCCTGCTGTTTGCCGCTGCTCTGGCTGGCAGCATTCTCCTCCTCCTACTCCTGAGCCTGCACCTCGGAGCACTCCTGCCCTTATTTCAGTGGGGAAGGACAGCAAGGATGCTTTCTCTTGCAGTTCTCATGTAAGACAATTCTCTCACCCCATTTCTGTCCTCTGTGGGGTGGCTGTGCCCCCTGTGGGCTCTGTACCCCCTGAACAGCAGCGTTCCTGCCTGAGATCAGCCTTGTTCTGAAGACAATTCTCTCACCCCATTTCTGTCCTCTGTGGGGTGGCTGTGCCCCCTGTGGGCTCTGGACCCCCTGAACAGCAGCGTTCCTGCCTGAGATCAGCCTTGTTCTGCTGCACAGGCAAATTTTTGTCCAGCCTGCCTCTCAGCCCAGCATGGATTTGCAGGGGTTGGATCTGAAAGTGCAGCTACAGCTGATGGTCAATGGTAAAACTAGAACCAGCTTCATTCTAGTCAGGTTGTGCTCCAGGAGCAGACTGGGCTTGGGAGGTGCTGATGCTGCAGGTGACATTTCATGGCAGAACCATGCTTGTGGTCTGGTCTAACCCTGAGCTAAATGTGCTCCTGGTCAAGACACTGTTGGTGGAAGCAATGCCTAGGCAAAGCCACCAGATTTATTGATCCTGCCACCCCCAGGACAGGGCAGAGTCTCCCAACCCCTCTATGAACTCTTTGCTCACACAAAATACTTCTGCTCCAGGACTGGCCCCTCCATGCTGGGTTGCAGCCTGGTCCCACTGCGGACAGAGCCTGGAGAGCACAAAGGCTGAGGCCAAACAGGAGCTGCTGCAGTGCCTGGCTGTGCACACACAGCTGGATTTTCCTCTGCCCTCACTTCCCTCACCCCATGGCACAGCCAGCACTGCCTCCCAGGGCCTGAGTTTGTTTCCGGATTACTCAGTGGTTGTTGTTGTTGGCAGTGCAAAAAGGAAAATGTTTATTTTCCTTAAGCAACGTGGAACATGAAACATTATGGACTGCAAATGTTTATGCCCACAGACAGAATGAGGAGAACCAGGCTTTGGTGTAATAAGAGAAAGCAAATGAATAAACACTGCGGGACTGTTTTTATTATCAGACATTTTAATTATGTGACAGTTTGTGAGACTATTCCATCAACAACACCACAACCAAGCTGCTGGTGTCACCCAAGCAACAGTTTGCCAAAAACAGGAGTACTTGCAGAGCAAACAATCCCCAGGATGCTGACATAGCAAAAGATTTCAAGAGCCCTTAATCTGATGACCTAGAATTCCCCTTGAAACGAAGAAACTGCTCTAGGATGTGGCACACTCCTGGCAGGGGAGGAAGGGGGTTGAGATGTTTTGTTCATTGTGCAGTTACATCCAAGCTAAGGGGAGCCATCAGCTACCAGTGCCTCTCTCCTGCCCAAATCCACCAAGAGGAGAAAGTCTGATGACCTGCCTGTCCTTGCTGGGACTCCTCTATCTGCACCAGGATCTCACTGAATGTCTAAAAACATGTCTGAGGTCCTTAGTGAGCCCCTGAAGTGCTCTGCTTTTCATTTTGCTGGGCAGCTATGTGCAGACTCATCAGTGCTTCCATTCACTTTAAGCTGAGCCATCCCCAGTTCAAGAACTCCCACAAACCCTTCATTTACCTCTGTGTATTTGAGATTAGGAGCAAAGAGCTACTTAGTATGTAAAAAGTAGGATCAGCATCCCTGCAGAATAACTTTCCATTGAAAACTATTTTCGAACAACTCCCACAGAGTGCACCCCTTCTTCTGCAGAGCCAGGGCAGGATAAGGGAGGGGGAAGCAAGTGCAACATAACCTGGAGAGGGGGATCCTCCCCAAACTGCTTCTCTCCTCTCCCTCCCTGATCTGCTTTGCCAGCTGCAGCCCCAAGCCCTGCCCCAGTGCAGGGTGTGCGTGTGCGCTGCCTGTGGAAGCACAAACACAGCAAACCCGCTGGAGAATAACTACTTACATGTGTCTTGAGTCTCTCCCAGAGCAGAAGATAAACATGCCTAAAATTACCCCACCACTGACTGCAGGATTTAAATAGCCAAACCAAAGAGTGCAAATCAAACCCTTCCTGCGGGAGCTGCCTGAGCCCGGAGCGAGGCAGGCAGGGGCTGCGGGGAAGGCAGTGCCCTGCTCACAGAGGGGAACCTGCTGTGCTCAGGGGGAGAGCTGCAGGACCCCTGATGGGTTACGTTGGCAGCTGGGAGGGTGCCCACCACTGCTCCACGGAGAGAGACCTTCCCAGCAAATGCACTGGCTTGGATTTCCCAGGGGAGCAAAAAGCAAGGCAGGAATTCAGAGTCTGTGCATGCACAGCCCTGAGGACTGCAGATCTTTTGTTCTCAAGTTTTACAGTGGACACCAAACACAGCCTTTATTCTGCTCTCAGTTTTCTCTTTCTTTCTCTAGGCATTAATATAAAAGTGAAGGAGCTCTACAGAGTTTGCCTCAAAGAACAGAAGTCCTTCTGCAACCTGCCCTATTGCCCAGCTTTAAAATGAATCTTAGCTCTTAATTCCCTCCCCTCTCGGCTGCTGCCGTTGTGACTCGCTATTGGAGCACAAACAGCTCACACTCCTGCACCTGGGCTGTCCTTGCCCACCCCACGTCCTAGTACAGCTCGAGGAACTCCTGTGGTCTGTCTCATAGGAGTGTGAACCTCTTTTCCCGGCTCAGCCCCTTGGTTCCTTTCTCACTCATCACCGGACAGCAAAAGGTGCCCAGACAGGAAATTCGCTGCTGTCAGACATTAGGGAACCATCCCTTTGTGCAGCAGGGAACACGTGATGGCGTGGCACAGCTCTGTGTGAGAGGGCAGAGGGTGGCCTGTGCCAGCCCGGCAGTGCCACCTCAGCTGTCCTGCACTCACGCGATCCCCGGCCGCGAGAGGAGCGGGGTCCGTGCTGCCAGCTCACATCGTGCGAGACTGGCCCCACCTCACAGGCAGCAAAATAACCTTCAGAAGCCTTGACACCAGACGAGAAACCCAAAAGAGCAGCCATTTGGGGTGACAGAGCTGCTGTTTGAAAGGATGGGAAATCATCTGTCCATTTCCAACCAAACCAACGCTGCCACCATCTCTGCAAACACCAATCTGAAACCCCGAGCCCCACGTGGCTGTCAAACACACGAGCAGAAGGTATCCCCGAACACAACATACCTGCAGGAGTACCACCTGGAGTTACTCCAGCCAGGAGGGAAGGATTAGCGCTCACAGTGCAGAGCGTTAGCCTAGGATGGGGCAGAACGCCCCTCTCTGCTGGCAGACTGCCAACAGGGATGACCTTCTGGAGCATGGTAGTGGATTTGATGGCCCAGGAGTCTGAGCAGCCCCAGATCCCTGCATTGACTCTGAGCTCTTCAGCAATTTGGTGTATTTCCCACTCCTAGGGGCACTGGCAGAGCCAGCCGAGCCCCAGCAGCCTCTGCAGCCAGTAGCTGTGAGCGGTGGCCAAGGGAGATCAACGGGGACGCGGCAGCTGGGCTGGGCTCCAGCTCCCATGTGAGACCCAGGCTGGCTCTCCCGTGCCCCAGATGCCACACAGGGGCAGCAAGACCCGAGGCTGTGCAGGTTCCTTGGGGAGCAGCAGTTTCCCAGCTGGCACAGGGCAGAGCATCAGGCACCTGCCAGCCCAGCCCGGGTCCCACAGGAACCAGCAGCCTCCAGTTTTGTGCGGGGGGAGCTCTGCCCTCCCACCACCGCTTGCTGCTCTCCCATGGGACCGGCTCCGCGGAGCAGCGCCGTTCCTGGAGTGCAGAGCCACCCCGGAGCGCTCGGCCTCACCTTCCTCAGAGGCAGAGAGGAGCCAAGCACGGTGACATTTCGTCTGGAGGAATGCAAGCGCTTTGGGGGCCAAGGCTGCTCTGTGCCAAGTTCCAGCCCACAGCAGATTTAACAGCCAAGTTAGAAACTACTCAGATGACAGAGCCGATAATAAAACCATCGACAGAACCTGAACTAATCCCCTTGGGCTGCTACCGGGCATTTGCTCTCTTATTATTTGATGGCACACCAGCGAAGCGCATGTCTATAATAACCCAATTACGCACGCACACATTCCCAGCACAAGGAGCTCTCTGTCTTCTCCCGTCCCCCAAATCCCTCGCACGCCGCTGCTCTTCTCTGGCAGGCGCAGTCCCTGCTGCTCGCAGCTCCGTCCCAGGTGCTGGGGTCGGGCAGGCATGTGCAGGAAGAAAGAGCCCTGCTGCTCCTCTCCTGCCTGCGCCTTGGATTCATGCCTTTAGTCTCGTCTCCCCGTGACGCTTCTCGGAACTGCCGGCACAGTGCGCAGGGGGTGTTGGAGCAGCAGCGAGCGCTCTGCTGCCTGGAGAGCACGGGGGACGCCCTGTCCCCTCCTACCTTGTCTCGGTCCCGTTTTCCCCCAGGAACACGGCTGTGAAAACTCCCCAGCAAGCCAAGAGGAGCCAGCGGAGAGGGAGGCACCGCCGGGACAGGGGCAGCCGGGGCAGGGGCAGCCGGGGCAGGGGCAGCCATCCCGCGGCCAGTGGCTCCTGGCAGCGCTGCCCGTGCCGGCATCCCGAGCGCGGCTCAGGGATGGATGGAGCTAGGGGGAAGCCGGCTCCTCCCGTTCAGCGGAGGATCTGCCGGGGAGAAGCTGCCCTCGGGCCAGCAGCGGAGGGAGGCGGCGGGCGGTCCCGACTCACCGGTTTGTGGCGGCGGGCGGGCGCGGCGGGCGCGCAGTGCAGCAGAGCGGCGGCCAGCAAGGCGGCA
>VWYI01040465.1:914-144355 GCA_013399455.1 Anthoscopus minutus
TGGGTAGTAATGCTAAATGTGTTTCTCTTTACAGCAGTGAAAGCACCCAGCAATATAGACTCTGCAGATCAGAAAAAGACAAAGACGAAGCTCAAGAAGTTTCTTACACGGCGCCCTACATTACAAGCAGTCCGTGAAAAAGGCTACATTAAGGGTAAATGAACCTTTTTAACAAAGGATGTAATTTGATAAGATGAATTTACTAGTTCATGTGTAAAATGGGGTATAAATGGTCTAGTTTCAGAGTAAAATACCTGTGTATAGTTGGTTTAACTAAAGTCTTGGATGTATAGTGGAACTGGTGATTGCTGTATTTCTGAGTGCTGTTACTAGCCATTAACGTGCTCGGAGGATGCCCTCTCTTTTGGAGAGGGCCAAACTCCAGTGAGAACTGCAGGAGCCTGTTTGGACTTGGACTCTTTAGCTAAGAGGCACTGCATTCCCCCCTTCTGAGCTGGAAGTCCAGATATCTGACTTCATTTGTGCAAACAGGGGAAAGAACGGCCCTTTGGGTACACAGCTGAGTGCTTGTGCTCACCCATTTCACAAGGGTGTTTTAGTCCATATGGGACCAGACAATCATGTGCCATATCATAAGAAATGAAATATTTAGGAAAACCAGGATGAGGTTACAGGAGTCTTAACTTAAACATCTTTTACCCATAATCTTTTTTGAATGTATGCATTAATTGTTTCACTAAGAGTGTTACATATGCTCTTGAATCAAAGTTATGAAAGATTTCTTTTTGTCACACTTGTAGAAATTTGAGAGAACAGTATTTGCACAGGTTTAAGTTAATGTGTTTGTGTAAATTATTGACTTGGTACTCATTGTAAAACTTCATTTATTTATTTATTTGTATGCTTTAGCAGGACTTGTAGGTGGTGCTCTACTAGGGTCAAAATAGCATATGGGTAGGCAAATACCAGACCAAATCCTACTGTGATTTGCCTCACCGCTTACTTTAACAGGTGTGCTTCTGTTGCATGTGGCATTTGATATATTTGTGTATCTGCAAATATAATTTACTTGTAAATGATGGAAATTTTGTTTGGAATAAGGAAGCATTATTCCCAGACTTTGACGTTTTGCTCTGCTTTACAACTTAGTATTCATGTCATGGCTCAGTGACAATGACTTCTGACATTGGCAACAGTGAACACTAAGCCAAGTTTAATTTGTACATTGCGTGCTGATGATTGGATTTTTAATAAAGGCGTTAAGGAATGAAGAGTTTGGTTTTTATTTAAAAGCATGGTGTAAGTTTTAAAAGTTGAATGTGCACTGTACAGCTTTATGTTTATTGTGTGAATGAAGAATACAGAAGTCTTCATTTAAAAGCCCAGTGTAGTTTTGTGGCTGCTGCAGAACAAGCTTAGTAAATTGAAAGCTTGGCAAATCCAGTATGAGCAGAAAACTAGTGAAAAGTTCTGGAAGAAAAAATCCACTTGAAACAGCATGCACTAAGTGGAGAAGGACCTGTGTTAAAGTTTTGTTACATTGAAAATCAAAACTACAGAATTACTTTTAAGATGTGAATCAAAAATGCTACTCCTGTATATATTTACGTTATTAAAGGTGAAGGCAATTGTAGCAANTATATTTAGGTTATTAAAGGTGAAGGCAATTGTAGCAAACTACTTTGTTATGTGCTACTATTTTCTTCTGCTACCTAATCTGCATTGCTTTACCTGCCACAGCTGCATGCTAGCCTGGCTTTCTGCTGCGTGGGCTTTTTCAATCCTTTGCTACTGATTCTGCTTATAAAGCTTGCTGCGTGAGTAGCTGCCACAGCACTGAGGTGGTGTGGACCACTGGCTGTATCATATCCAGCTAATAATGCTATTTAATGCCCATTTTCATACTGTAAAGTTGGTTTGGTGTGCTGTTTGAGTTTCCCAAAGCAAGATGCAAGAGTTGTTAATCTACTGAAATTATTGAATGTGGAAAATGGGCTAAATACTGTGCATGATGCAAATGCAAGAGCAGTCTCTCTTTTGCAGAAGCTCTGAAGTAAGATACACCAGATTCTGGGAAGATGGTAGCTTATGTACCTAATTTAACAGAGTAAACAAACCGACAAACACCCCTTCCCTTTAAGAGTGGGATCTTTGCTTCTCTGTCTCAAGACCCCATGTCACCCTCATGCATCTGAACAGAAGAGGCCATCTATTATCTGGGCATCTTTGATGAAAGCCATAGAAATGGATCTATCAAAGATTTTGGTGATAATCTGAGCAAGAAGAATTAACATATTGCTAAAATTCACTGAGATGTTGCAAGATTCTCTTCTCTGTCCAAGCTGATTTTCATTTTTGCTCCACTTTATGATGGAAAATACTCCCCTGGATTGGGCAGTTTTGAAAATAAGAGTCAGATGTACCATTGCTCATAAATATCTGTATTTCAATTCTGACCTTGCAGCCAGGTTGCCTATACATGGTCAGACTTGCATCCGTTCTGAGCTCTGAGGTAAAAGTCTGTCGATTTACAAATTTACAAATTTGCGTCAGAACTAAAAAATGTCAGAAAGCTCTATGTTAAAGTAAATTAATATATAATGCTGTGTTAAACAGTGGGTACAGTGAAAGATGTCATTTTGCAGGGCTTTTTCCCCAAGCAATGCCAAAAGCTTTCACTCCGGTTAAAGTTCATTATCTCTTAGAATTTTTAACAAAGATTGCAATAAATGCATATTGAACTTGGGATAAAAATAATGGAGTGTAACAGGACACATTTGAATCCATTACATTTCTTATAGCATTATTGACAAAATGACTCTTAAAAGTATCACCTGGTGGATTAAAGTAATTTCAGTAGCAAAACTGCCTTTCTTGGAGGCTCATGTTTGTGTAGCTCTTACTGGGAGCTTTTTCTTGCTGGGAGCTGCTGAGAACTCTTTTCAAAACTTTCCTATTTCCTCTCCAATACTGCGACAATTGTATCCAGTAGACTTTGCCCTTTGTAGAGGTTTGTTTTAACCTGAACTAGTTCTGTCACTCGAATCCTGTTCCACTGTAAATCAGTCTCTTTACTTGGTTCCAGATCAAGTTTTTGGTTCAAATCTCACCAGCTTGTGTCAAAGAGAAAACAGCACGGTGCCAAAGTTCGTGAAGCTGTGCATTGAGCATGTTGAGGAACATGGTATGGTTGAATTTTTTTGTTTACAAATCCCTCTAGTTCACCACTCTTAATGTTGAACATTTTAATCTTAAAATGCAGTTGGTTTATTTGGGGAAAATAATCTGAAACTTGTATCTAGAGTTAGCATTGGGTTTTCAAGAGTGAGGATATAGGTGGGATCCAAAGTGGGAGAAGGGAGGAAATCTTATATCTGAGAAACTGATCTGCTTCAATATATTTCAATCTGAGAAGAAGGAAGGACAGCCTCCTGGCAGCAAGGCTCCAAGGGAAGAGGGATTACAAGCCGTAGAAGAGCTCAGCTCATCAAGTTTTGTTTTTTCAGATTAAAAGTGACGTTATCGAAATGTGACTGTTCATTTTTGGAAGGCTTAAGCATGCTAACAATCACTTCTATTAAAACTCACTTGAAATGAACTTTTAGGAAAAAGTTGTGTTCCTGCTCTGTGTATGCACTGACTGCCAGAAGACCAGTCTGTTGGTTTGATGCCCTGCAGCCAGTTAAACAAATTGCTAGATTTTATGCAATTCTGGAGATTTTCAGTGTCCACATATTGACTCACTTTTTTGTTTGCTTTCATTGAAAATGTTTATTTCCTACCTAATAACTGAGAACACTTTGTTTGAAAGCTACATGTGACATTCTGGGTTGTCTGCTGTAAAGCACATCTTTGCATTTTTATTGAAAATTTGTTGGTTGTGACTCCTGACTTGGCTGTAGTCTCTGCGGATTTTCTTGCCTATTTCTTGCTGTTGTCTTTGCCTTATCTCTTGGAAAAGATACCAGAGAGGGGATTATGGCATCTCCATAATCATCATTCAGATATTTACCAGTCCATTAATCTGAGAACATTCTCTTGAGTATCAGGGTAAGTGTTACAGGGGAGTACATGTGAATTCTGAGGCATCTTCCATTGGAATTTCATTTAGCCTGTAGTCCTCTTTGTCAATGCTTCTATCTTGTGGCCTGGGAGAGGAGAAAAACTGCTTCCATTGCATTACTCCAGTTTGGCAAATTGCCACCTTGTTTGTGGCATCAGACTTTGTTCCATTTGCAATCTGAAGATTATGATCTGAAGAAAGGTGCTATTTTGCTTTATTCCTTTTTTTTTTAATTTCTTTTTTATTTTAAAGGCAGGACTGCAGTGAAGATAGTGAAGTTTTCCTTTTTTAAATACCTGTGGGGAAGCTGACAGAAATGAACAGCTTTTTTTCCCTACCACTCCAACTCTTCCTCCTTCTACCAATACACTTCAAACCAGTTCTTTCTGTAAAGGATTGACTAGTGAATTATGGGGAACAGGGATTTATGTCAGATGGTGCTGGTAACTGTGCTGTGTTGCATCAGACAACTCCTTGAGGAGCTACAGGGAACTGCAGGTATTCTGGCAACACTCACCTTCTCAGAGGCAGTGACTCACTCACCTGCTGCATCCAAGTGGCTTTTCAGATAAATTCTTTACCTCCTAATCACTGCTGAGTAACTGCAGTAGCAGCTACAGAGACACAGTTTTCATCTTTTCTGGTTGAGTGTGCAGTCCTGTAGGGCAAGGGCTGCCTGTTTTAGTTCTGTAGGCTGTTGGGTAGCTCTGAGTGTGCATGTATGTCATTCCTTCTCCGTGTAAACCTGGTCACTTGACAACTTTGAGATGCATGACTTGATTGGGTTTTTCTTAACCATCCATTAAAATTGAACATTGTATCCACAAAATTCCTGGTTAATGCATGTTGGACTCCCATGTATTCCCTGCCCACCCGTCAAGAGCATCTTAAATAAGACATCTGATCTCACTGGGGCAACTTGGAGCTGTTGCCTCATTACTTCTTGAATAGGAAGTTTTAGAGATTACTCTGAGCTTGACTCTGCCAAACTTGTGTCAGCAAATTAGACCTCCTCTCTCTTATATGCCCTGCCCATCAAAACAAGCTAGTTGAACTTTTTATTTCTTTGTTACAAGGTGAGTATTCTTTGCTTTTAATTTTGCTGAGTAGAGCTATGCATATGTAAGATATTAAAATGGATTTATCCCTTTGTTTCAGGATTAGATATTGATGGTTTATACAGAGTTAGTGGCAATCTTGCAGTGATACAGAAGTTGAGATTTGCAGTCAATCATGGTAAGCTTTCTGCAGTTAAAGTACAATGGCATATATTTTTAGATTGTTGAAGTTCATAGAAGGCTAAGGAGAAAGATTTCTCTGTAACTGTAGTATATCATGAGCAATGACTGTTACCTTTAAAGTAAAATTACTTCAGAATTACAGAACTGACTGTGTAATATATATTGCTTGAAAAAACTTATATTCTGGGGGTTTAGTCTCATGTGGAACACTGAGACATTGCTTGAACAGAATTCTAAAAAAAAAAGATTGCAATAGAATTTGAGGAAGGGGGATTATTTCAAACAAAAGAACTTGCTACCTTATGGAAAAAACAGCAAGCATGTTAAGCTTCTACTAGCATTAAAATTGTAAGTTAATGTGTTTTTTAGTGAGATTTGCTACTGCCTTTTAGTAGGGGGAGGGCTTAGCTCCTTTTCACTGTACTCTATCAAGCCCTTTCTTCTGTGGCAGTATCTTAGTGTAGCCCATCCACAATCTGACCTCTTGTCTCCTGATTGACAGGATCTAACTGTGAATTTTGTGTTATGTCAGCAGCTCCTGTTCCCTTCTGGAAAATTCCCTAGGAGTAGGGGAACTGTGTGTAGTGCAGTAGGCAGAGTTCAGCCACCTCCATCTGCTGCTGCAGCTCTGTATCCCAGAACAGGATATAAAAGAGCTTTTACAGTTGAAGTATTATCATTAATTATTTCTTTTTCTCTCAGATGAGAAGCTGGACTTGAATGACAGTAAATGGGAAGACATACATGTCATTACAGGAGCTCTAAAAATGTTCTTCAGAGAATTGCCAGAGCCGCTGTTCACTTACAACCACTTCAATGACTTTGTCAATGCAATTAGTAAGTCTGAAGAACTTGCATATAGTGTTTAAATAAGTCCTGTACAATTTTTAAAATTATTTTGGACACAAGAAGAATGTCTTGGTTGTGAACAGGGTGATTTGTCTGGAGTTGCCTGTCTGTGATGCCAGGGCCGGCCGGGAGGTGGCAGTGTCCTATTTCAGATTAGCACTGCAAACTTGTGGCTTTCATTCCCAGCCTCTTAAATTTTATGCTGAAGTTTCAAACAGAAATACTAAACTTTTGTTTCTCAACCTCACCCTTTTGCAGAGCAAGAACCAAGGCAGCGCGTCCCTGCTGTTAAGGATTTAATCAAACAGTTGCCAAAACCAAACCAGGACACGATGCAGGTGCTCTTTAGACACCTGAAAAGGTAAGTAAGAGACGGAAGGAAAGGCTTTCTGTTGCTGATCCTCCCTTAAAGATAAAGAATCCAATTAAAAGTACTAAGTGACTGTTCTGACTGCATTTTTTTATATTGGACTTGATAAAAGCAGTGTATCAATCTGTTTGGGTATGAGCTTGCAGAGCACCAGACTTGAGACAGTATGTTTCATAGTTGTGACATTTGTTGCCAAATCCTCTAGGAGGGACTGTGAGAGCACATGAATGGCATTTCAAAACAAGACTTTTTTCACAGACAGGGGAATTACAGCAGCTGTATGTCCTTAGCAAGACTACTCATTAAATAAATACTCTGAATAGCCATTTGCTTTGGGATGTGTCTTTTGCTATCTTACTGCCCTAACACTGATTTATATACTCTTTGTGTATCTTTTTTTTCCTCTTTCAGAGTTGTAGAAAATGGAGAGAAGAACCGGATGACCTATCAAAGTATAGCAATAGTTTTTGGTCCAACCTTATTAAAACCAGAGAAAGAGACTGGTAACATAGCAGTCCACACAGTATACCAGAATCAGATTGTAGAGTTAATTCTACTGGAGTTGAATTCCATCTTTGGACGCTGACATTTTTCTTGGAGAAGAAACTGGAAGTGTTGGGTTGGCAGTAGTACTCCATCAGAAGGAAAACCTCTTGCTGTATATGATGTTTTATGTTTGTGGACCAAGCAGCAACTTGTTTTTTGCACTTTTGGGGAGGGGAGAAACAGGAGAAATGTTTGACCACTTTAATATGAATTAAAGATTCAGATTTCTTTGAAAAGTTCAATGTAAAAAGTGAAGTGAAAAGTTTATAGTATCATTGGAAAATGTAATATAGGTTCATACACTGGATTTCTTGGAGAGCAAAACTAATAATCTCAGACTGGGTAATCTGGAATTTAATCTCAAAATTCTTCCATATGATGGGGAAAAAGTTCTACCATTTTTCCTGGTATGGAAAAATTCAGTGAAGTTACATCTTAAACTTGTTTATTCAACTTGCTTAGATCTGTATGACACTTTTCCAAGTGGTTTCTTCATGCAGTGACTGCCACAGACTTGTGCTAACAGTTGGGTTTAGTTACTCAAATCTAATTCTTCACTTGATATCTGCTGCCCTCTTTCCTTCTTTTTCTCCTGTTTTTCTGTTGTTCATTCTTTTTTTTTTAAAAATTTCTTTCTTTGTTTGTTTTTTTTCCCCAGCAACTTCTCTGGAAGTTCTTTGCTGTTTCATAGAGCACTATTACACTATTTCAAACACTG
This sequence comes from Anthoscopus minutus, assembly GCA_013399455.1. Classification (NCBI taxonomy): domain Eukaryota; kingdom Metazoa; phylum Chordata; class Aves; order Passeriformes; family Paridae; genus Anthoscopus; species Anthoscopus minutus. The sequence goes on from VWYI01040465.1 coordinate 8,663, forward strand.
AACTTGTGAGAATATACAGCAATGGTTATTTGTCTTGGGGCATAATAGAAGTGATATTTAATAAACATGTTCATTTTTTCAGGGTATGTCCTGAGCTAAGTTTTGTGCTATATTGATCTAAAGCTAAAGTCCTAAGTAAATACTGACTGTAACACTGTATTGAGTTCTTGGTATGATGCTGTGGTAGTGGAAGTTCATTCTTGATGTAAATACAGGCTGTCCTTTTGATTCCTGTATATAATTCAGTTCCTGTATAGTTCAAGAACACTTTAGTCACACATTTCTAATCATGGGTAGATTAGCTACTGTAGCATGTTTCCAGTGGATGTCTGGATTTCAGCAGGGAAACAGGTTATGGGGAGGGAGGGAGATCTAACTGTGTGCACTTTTAGATGTTAATTACATTTGCGGGCAAATAACTGTAATGCAAATGGTACTGGAGAAATACTGAGTGTGCTTGCTAAATTGTTAATGCACTACAAGAAGAGCCTTTTAGGTTATTTAATATGTACAGGATACATTAGAAAAATGTATTATGAATTCTAACATCTACAGATAGTGAAAGTCGTGTTTTGATAGATGTTTGATGGAATCCACTATGCTAAATTTAAGATTTTCTTTTTACATTAATGTAGAATAATTTGTAAAATTGGTTTTGAAAGATTTTGTTACAGGGAGCATGGTCTGCTGAAGATTTTTTTAAATGTATTTTTCTAGACTAACTGCTGTATCTGACATATTTGTTATGTCTAACCTGAATAAAGAAATCCAATAGTTCTTTTAGAGTTTACCATACCCACTGCAGACAACACCTTTAAACAAGACCAATGTATCCTACCCCTTAGTATGGATGGATACCACTTGTGACAAAGAGCTGTCACACTGGACTGAAATATGAATGCCTACTCTATAACCTGTCAATTTTAGGAACTTCCCAGTCCCCTTCTTTAACAACTTGAATTCTAATATAAGGTTCAAAAAGGGCAGAAGTAATTTATGGATATAAATTTGCAGTCTTTAAAACATCCCACTGTACAGGAAACAGTTACGTTGAGGAAGAGGTTGTGTCAGTAGCCTTGGATCTGCTGTGTCCCTCTCACACACAGCCCTAGCCCTGGCTAGCAGCAGAGGTGATGTGTGGTGACACACTGAGCTGTAACCAGACTGATGGTATGAGAATTTCGTGAGCATAGGGCTTGCATGAAAACTTCTTGGAGATGAGCAAGAAGATTAGTAACCTTGTGGCTTTCTCAGTGTCTTCTTGTGGTAATGGTGAAGTCTTGTGGTTTGTTGCAAAGAGACCTGGGTGAGAACTGCGAAAGCCCGTCTCAGTGGTGTGTTCTCAGCCTCCCTCTAGGCTGTCACACTGAGCAGTGCTGAGCCCTAACCTGCTAGAAAATATCAACAGAGTTGGAATCTGTAGCTGTAGGTTATTCAAACCCTGCCTTTGGCTCTAAAGAAAGAGTTCCTGCTGCTACATGAGAGGGCTTGTTCACCGGTCACCGTATGTTGCAAGTGTTACCTTTTTCAAAGGAAGAATGCCTTTTAAAAGCAATTTGATAATGAGGATGTCACACTTTTCCTTGTATTCCCCCAAAATAAAGCATTTTGTTATTACAATATCTAGTGTGGTTTTGTGCAGTGAAGTTGTCTTAATTTGGGGAGCGGAGAGGATTACTTTTAATTGAAAGAGGTGTAGGCAAACACCTGAGACATTCAGGAAGAGGAGGAAGTCCAAGCATATGGTACATTTGTTGTGACCAACATGAAACTATGTATGTTGCCACAATGAGTTTCTTCACTGCTTGAAAGATCTTGTCTTGTTCCTGCAGTTAAAAATAATCAAAGTGAGGGATTTGCACAACAGGGGAAAACTATGTGTATCAGATGAAACATAGTTAAACCAGAACCAAATCTGACATAGAGCCTGAACTGAGGAATATATAAAATTAAAGTCAATTTAAAGCCTGAATATAAAAATTTTGGGTCTGTAACCACTTGAAGGATACTGGAGGTCCAAAATTATGTACTGGTGCCAGCTGAAATTTTTGTTCCAGCGCTAGAGCTGGGTTCAGCTCTATATTCAGCTACACAGCAGTAGTACCAAGCAACTTTCAGCCATGCTTGACCTGTACCAGTTAACAGGTTTCTTCACTTTGAAGCTGGAGAGAGAAGTGGACATAAAAAAGACAAGGCAAATATGCAGTCATTTCATGTAAACAAATTTTTTAAGTCAGAGTTGTGCACAGGAAGCTGTATTTGCTTGCAAGTGGGTAGGTCATGCTTACTATCCAAGCTCAGCAAGACTTCTCTATCTTCACAGAAATCCATGATAAATTCCCTTTGTACTCAACTCATTGTGTCCTGGCAAGCGAATCCTCGCCTTGCAGCATGAGAGAGAAGGGAGATTATAGGTAACACAGTATCAGTTTATTCCTGGGCCGAGCCCTGACTATTTTCCGCTTAAAAGGAACAGCTTTATTTAGCCCTGAAGTAGTGATATTTTCAGAATCAATTGGTTAATTCATAAGCCATAACGTAAGCCAGGCACAGTAGGGCATTCTGCTGGGCCCAGGGGGAGGGACAGCATGTCTGATGAGGCTGCCTGCAGCCGCTGGGGAGAGGAGAGCTCCTCTGAAGAATCTTAATTAGCCTCCACAATTGTGAAGTTTTGTGGGCAAGCAGCTGGTAGGACTGGAGCAGGCCTTTACAAAAGCAGCCCTATGTGAATGTGGGACTTAAATGAACATTCCCCCCCTCTCCAGCTCCCCCAGCATTCTTGTAAACAGAGCACTTGTAAAACAAGCTCACACTGTGTAACAAACCAACATGAAAGACATTCAGAGGTGACTTGGCCTCTCAGTCCTTTTTATTGCTTTGAGAATTAAATGGCAGCTCTAATATTAGTTTCCTACAACTTCCCCAAACAGATTCTAGTTTCTTAAGGTACTCAGCTGCTTCTTAAAATAAGTAAAAGAAATCTGTGTTGCGTTCAGAAAACTTAGAACCACAAAGTGGAACAAGCAGGTATAGCGTTGGTTTTATTTCTCATAGAATCTCCTCTTACAACTTAATTACACTAAAATATGGTGGGCTGGGGAAGGGAGAGAGATCCTGAGTGTGGGAATAAGTAAATGCAGAACACTAAAGGCAACAGACAAAGCAGATGTGATGGACAAGCAAGATAGCAAAGAAACATTCACTTGGAACTGCAGGAATCCAGGCCAGAGACCTGGGAGAGAGCCAGGCTGCCAAGAGTGTGGGCTGGAGTTGCTTTTTATTTTCACTTTTTCTTCCTTTGCACGTCTTACAGTACAGATGAAGGCCTGGCTATGTTTTTTAAGGGTAATTTCCTGTGCAAACAGGTGGAGTTAAGTAACGTTGCAAAGCAGCAGTACCTGCCTTTCTCCATCTTTTCTGGAGTGGCTTCTCTGTGTCAGCTCCTGTGGGATGCAGTTGTGTCTAACTTCCCTGGACAGAAATACCTGAGTGCTAATGGGAGTCAAAGCTATGTCACTTCAACCAGCATCTGTGCAATACAAAAATAAAGCTGTTCTCAGTTTGGCAGTGTTCTGGTGGCACTGAGGGCCCCATCCAAGATCCAGCCCTTGTGGCACCACATCCTGAGAAGAACAGGTGGTCCTGTCTGTTACCTCAGCACACCAGAGAAACAAATACATGAAGCTCAAAAGACAGATAAATCTCCAAGCTAAACTATCTTCACAACTAGTTTATATCTGTGTGCACAGTACAGATCTGCTCAGAATAGTTTGTTAATTCATAGTGTGAAAGAAACAGCTGTCCTCTAAACAATTAAATACTGTAATTAAAAGCTGTCATTTCTTACATCAGGCATTGGAAGATACATGTTAAACATTAGTCAGCCTGTCTAGTTCATCGAGTGCTGCAGCCAAATAACTGGAAACAAACCACTGGCAGTGTTTTCCGGCCACTGATGTGCCAATGCTCTCTGCTTTTACGAAGAGGGTGATGCTGAGCTGTAGTGGCTTGGTGGTTTCCTGCATGCAAGTGTCCTAACTAGTTAGTTGTTCCAGTGAGGGTGGTAAGTAACCTAGAAACTGAACTGAAAAATCACCTCTTTACAAGAAAAACTCTGAGTCTGGGCTGCGCTGTGCTTGGGCTGCAGGCACTTGACCTGGACAGCGCTGTTGCCAGGCTGCTATGGGGAGGTTCTCCCCCAGCACTGAGTGACTGAGTGCATCTTCTGTGGGTGCTGGCCTTGCCAAAGCCTCTGCCAGCACATGTGTCACCTGCTAAGCTTCACAGCTTTCTTCTGTGAGGACAAGCAGAGACATGGTTGTGCAAAAGGTAATGCCTCCCCTCTGGCAGGTTGAACGATGCCACTGTATATCCCGCTATGAAAATGCTTTTTTAGAGCTGAGGTGCTGTTCTCACTGACACACTAGTCCTGCTCAAATCCAACTCAGACCTTTTGCTTCCTTATTTGTACAACAGTCTGGAGCCCGGGGGCTGGAATGTGCTGTGCTCTGCCTGGAGCGCTGCTTCCCTGGCGGAGGCTGAGGCACAGGCCACTCAGCCATAGACACTTCATCACAAAGCAGTCATCAGTGTAAAAGCATGGACTACAGAATTAGAAAAATGTTCCTTTCCAGGTAATAGTTAAAGCAGGCAGTGTGCTACAGTGTTGCAGAGTGCCTGTTCCACTCTGGTATTGCAGAAATGTACGTAAGCTGAGCAATTAGGTATTACATTTGGCACAGGACTGAAGGCAAGCAATGTGTTTCCATGCAACCTTTGAATCCCCATCTGCATCACTTGTGTAGGCTGAGCTGTGAGCCAGCTGCCAAGGGGACAGCACAATCTTCAGGTTTGCATTAAGGCACTGCAGCTGTAGGTCAGGATCATGCTTGTTGCTTTCTTTTGCCCGAGCTTCCCTGCCTGTCTCATTGAAATGCATGAAAATTAATAACTTTCTGTCCACCTTTCCTATTTATGGAGTACAGCAGCTCTGTGCAGCAAGCCAAGTGCTCAGGGCCCTTGGGTACAGCTTCTTACCCTGTATATACACTATTTAATTAAGAGGGGGAGAAGACAGTTTATTATAAACATTGAACAGTGGGCGGCATCATTAGCTTTTAAAAATCATAACTAACTCCCCAGGTGGTTGTCCTAATGTGTTCTGGGCTTCCTTTGCATCCCTGAGATGAAAAGAAAGCCTGAGCATGTGGGATGCAGCACAACGAAATGTTGAGTGCTGCTGGTGGTGGCACAGCAAATTCCACTCTGCCAGCATCAGTCTCAGATGGCAGAAGTGCTGCCCATGTTGTACAAGGCAGAGGCTGGAGACTTTCCTTTCCTTCCTTCCTGCTGCCTTTCTCATTTGCTAGGTTGTGATCTAAGGCTCATGGCATGTTGCAGGCCAGACATCATCATTGTAGCAGTCCTCTCGAGTTTCGGAGAATCTATGAATGGAATTGGCAGTAGCCTCCCATTTAGCCACCGGCTTCCTTGTTCCTACTTGGCCATTCATGGTCTGTATCAAATGAAAGCACTTATTCTGGCCAAAGAAGAACTCCTTCCCACTTTTGTCCTAAAGGAACAGTTGAGCAAACCTGTCTCATCACCTGTGTCAGCACTCACAGCATTGCTGGTGTGCAGATCACTCTGCTTGACATCTGTAGGGACATGTCCTTGGGAGGAGCAAAAGCTCACATTAACAGCTGACATATCAAAGTGCTCCAAAATTTACACATCTACTCTGAAGTGCTGGCAAGGAGAACTGGCATTAATTATCAGGGAGGAAATTGAAAACCATTCTGGGCAGCTGCACTGGGTCTGGGCAGAGGAGCTGTTTACTCTGACTCCTTTCCAGAACAACAACTTTAGGCAGAGTCAACTCTCAGTAGGTAACTGCAACTCTTGTAGCAGGATATTCAGGATATCTGAAGGCTTTTCTGAAGTGCCAGGGACCAGAGCACAGGTAGAAAGTGCTGCTGCATGGGCTGGGCTGAGTGCAGGGGTGAGAGAGTATAAGGCAGCACTGGCAAACTGCCTGCCTGGCTGTCACCAGGGCACTGCAGAGGGACTGCACTGACCCCCAGAAACAGAGAAGGAAGAAGAAGAAGAATGGCTTTCAGAAGCTATCAGCAAAGCAGCAGTGCTGGCAGAACCTGCTGTTGTGTCCCTAGAATGCTTCGCAAAGCCACTCAAACATCCTGGACAGGGCCAGGGCCACAAAATGGGGAAGGCCCTGGAGCTCCCCTTCCCTCCTCTTGTCAGTACCCTTCCCTCTGCCTCTCCCACAGTGATAACCATGACAGCTGCCACATTGTCCTGCCCTGCAGCTTCCATGAGTCAGGTCGTTTAGACAAGAGCTGCCCCACCAGCTGTGTACTGGAGAGACTGGAAAAAGTTGGAATTACCTTTCTGCTCATGGTATGAAAGTCAACATTGAAGGACCATGTTAGCTACCTTGTGGCAGCTGGAAGAGGTTTTGGACACAGCAGTACCAAACACATATATCTTGATTATTATTTTGAAGACATATCTTGTTGTGACAATGAGCTGTTTAACTTTGTAACAGGTCTTGGCGTCCTATATACAAAAATTAAGGCCCTGAACAATCAGAACCGAGATTAATATAAAAATAAGGTACTAGCACATTTGGCTTAGTCTAGCAGATTTGGCTGACAAATTAATGAACAGAAGTGCTATTTATTCCTATTTTACGTGAACTGGTGATCAGCACTACACCTGCAACACCAGGAAGAGCATGGCACAAACTTCTTATCATTTACAGGAACCCATGGACAACCTCTAATTTAGACCCTGTAAAAGCATTGTTTGGGGTCTAGTAGTAATTTCCCAAAAGTGCATTGCTGTGTGGAAGATATGGCCAATCCCCTTCCTGACAGAAATTCAAGGTCTGTGAAGCAAAGCCTCCATTTTCCTTTTTATTCACACAAAGTGGTCCCTGAACAAGTCACAAAATCCTGGGTGAAGTTGAAAGAGCTAGAAATTATAACCCAGGGCAGAGCAGATGGTGCAAGTCAAAGTGAGTTACTGCTCCTTTGATCCCACCATCTGGGCCCCCTCCCACCTGCCCTGCAAACAAACCCTGGGCAAAGCTGTTGCCCACCCCCAAAGCTCTGCTCCCCACCAAGCTGCCCAGCAGCATCTCACGGTCTTGCACAAACACATTTTATAATTAAAGCACTGAAAATAGAGGGGAGACACAATTAGGAGAACTCTAGTCCTCTTTTTGCAACCTTAACCCTGATCCTGTTCAATCTAGCAGCACCGTCACCTTTCCCCAGGATAATGAACTTGGCTTTGTCAGACCCTTTCCTAGGGAGGTGAAATATCTAACAAATTCTGGCCCCTGTTACCCATTAAGCACAAATTGATTCAGAACTGCCTTGACCTGATCACATTGGTTATCCTTGGTCCTGGTCATCATCCTCATTATGCCTCCTCTGCAGAGCACACTTATGAATGCTACCAGGCTGCAAAAAATTCCCCTTCTCATCCTGCTCCTTGAGTCAGACACTGGATGCAGATCCCCGTGGGCAGAAGGGCCCCAGCTCCAGGCACAACAACAAAGTTCTGTGTTGGCCCTTACCGTGGTGGGCATGAGCAGGAGGCACAGCCCAGGCCAGAGTGTGGCTGAAGTGTGCCCTGGAGAGGACATCCTCTGGCTGAAGTGTGCCCTGGAGAGGACAGCCAATGCTTACAAGCACAGGGGCAAGTGGGTATTTCAGGAAAATTTCCGGGCCAAGCTCTCTCCTTGCCTGAGATCTCACACTTCTTTTCTGTTTGTTTTAGTGTCCAGCGGTTGACTACCAGCAGAACGAAGGTCACAGCTCAGTTTGTTAAAAAAACCCACCCAATTATCAGTTGGATCATATTTATGCTTTATTTTCCTGGTTGTAAGTAGTGAAAGGCACAGGACCACTCACCTCAATGAAGGCAGCCAGTCTGGGAATGTGGTGTTTTTATCATCACCTGCCTTCTCCCAAAAAGTGCCAGGGCTGATCTCCCTTCTAAAGGGGTCTCACAGTCCTCCCTTTAAGAGTGCCATGAGGTCTCAGGCAGGGAGCAATCTGTTCACTGCATAAATATTCTCTGCTAAGGCCTCTGAGATCATGAGGCTTCTGACATTTTTCGGTGCCTGGAGAGGGGTAATTTTTCATTGCTTTCCTGGGAACTCTTGTACTTTGCAACAGCAATGGAGCATCCAGCTACATTGAGCTGCACCCTACAGTTTGTCTCTTGATGGGCATTAGCTGAAGGACTTCCAGCAAAGATCAGGAAAACAGGGAGGTATAAGCAAAGCTAGTAAGAACATAGTAGAAGCCTCTAGCAAACCACATAGTGTATCATGGTGCATGCAATGTTTTTTGAAATTGTATAATAACAAGATATTCTTTTAGTAAAAGTATCAGGAGAGCCCGGATCTCGAGTTACATTAAAATAAGTAAACTGTGAAATGCAATCAGCAGTGTCATACGTGCTTCTAACTTCTGTCTGCAGCTACAGATCTAGAGGCCAGACCCAGCTGCAACTGGTATGGGACTATGTCAGCTGAGCTGCTGGTTGGGAAAGACATCACTTCCTCTCTGGGATATGTACTAAGGAAAACAGACCCCAGAAACTGTACTTTGGCAAGATCTGCACATCTCCAGCTAGTTATTGCATTTTTTCACAGTCTGTTTAAAAGAAAGTAACTGTAACAGAAACTACTCTTGTGAGCAGCTGCTAAAAAATCCCAAACCAAAAAAAAGTCAAACAAACAAAAAAAACCCCCACAAACCAGAGCAGAAAAGGATTGAAATTATAGCTCCTATTTGCAGGGCCATTGCATGAAAGAAGAGTTTTCAAATACTTCTGAAATCTAATATCTAATTTAACTTAACAAAACAGATAAGCAATAATCTGCAAGCCTGAAAAATAAAAATATCTGAATTTTGCCAAATCTTTCCTGTGATTTGAGAAAGAATAAGTATTTTAATTCCAAGCTCTAAAAAGGGAATTATTTCAGAGAATGAAAAAGAAAAGAAAAAGCAAACTCTCTTTTAATTTATTTTTCTGGTAGCATTCTCAGTGCGGCTGCTGAAGGGCAGGCAGGCTGGGCTGCCTGCTCAGGCTTACAAAGAGTATGAGCAGAGGGGGGAGGTACAAATAGGGCTGAGGACACAGCCCTGGGCAGTGCAAATCCCTGCTCCTGGGACAACTGAGAACCTTCCTGCCCTGCGATTATTGCTCTCGTGTATTAGACAATCTGCACCTAGGTGACAGAGTAAAGTCAGTCGAATTTCTTCAGCAGAGTCTAGGGCAAAATTTAGGTGGATACTGTTTGCTCCAGATAGGTTTTGTTTCTCTCTTCTCTTCTCTTCTCTTCTCTTCTCTTCTCTTCTCTTCTCTTCTCTTCTCTTCTCTTCTCTTCTCTTCTCTTCTCTTCTCTTCTCTTCTCTTCTCTTCTCTTCTCTTCTCTTCTCTTCTCTTCTCTTCTCTTCTCTTCTCTTCTCTTCTCTTCTCTTCTCTTCTCTTCTCTTCTCTTCTCTTCTCTTCTCTTCTCTTCTCTTCTCNCCTCTCTCTTTCCCAGCCCTAAAATTCAAATTAGGCTCCAGCTCAAAGCCTTTACCACCACGGCATGAATGCTAAATAGCCTGTTCCCAGTCCAATCTGTTCACTGCTTGGCTAATGATTATTCTCCATAGAAACCTCACCAGAGTCAGTTATTATTCTCTCCTCATGCACTTGTATCTCTCTTGTATTTATATAAGATTAAGTAGCCCTGTTAAGTTTTTACCTCTCTGATTGGAGCTTATTTTAACCTCAATTAAGTCATCAGCCCGGGTTTCTGAAGGCAGAGTAATAGCATAGCCATTATCATTCTCTCCACCTTTTGTATGAAAATGATGTTGAGGATTGGTTGCTTTGGGGATTGCTCTGTGGCAGGTAACCAACGCCAAGAGTCGGGGAGGATAAATGGTGCCAGACTCCCAGAGGTGCCATGGCACTGTGTAATTATTGTTCCAGACAGCTGAAAGCAGCAGGGTTTCAGGTTCCCCTGCTTAGTTTCAGTCTGCCATGATTGCTGGCATAGAAAGATGCTGATTGTAAGTAAACATCAATTATGCCCTGCTACCCCACTGCTAACATCTCTGGGCTTGCAGGAAACAGAAGCACAGTGCTGTGCTTGGCTCACACTACCAAAAAACATCTGTACAGATTTCAACTTCCAGGTTTTTGTCTTGCTTGGTCAAGGGACATTGCTCCTAAATTCCATCTTCATGAATAATAAGATTTATGGTGCTCTTTGTATCACTGCTTATGTGCTGTACTTCAATGCTGTTGCTAATAGAATGACTAAAGTACTTATTCTTTGAAGAAGGCATACTCAGGTGATGCAGCAATTCTGTTATCTGCTGTGGAGCAGAGGAATCATTTTAGTGTCCTTAAAAGAAATGAAAAATAAAAGCAAGCAACCAACAAGGCAAATATAACTTATCAATCATCCTATATGTCAAGGTAATTTTTTTCAGATGATGTTTTTTTAAATGTCAGCCTAATTCCTTACCCTTTTTTGTGTGGCTTTGGGATTTCTTTCTTTCTTTACTAAAGAAGGCTTAAAAATGCAGAGCCCACACTGTGGCAGATGACAAGCCCTGCTGCTCAGGTTGTGTGGACAGTTACAAAGCGATTTCCGTGGCACTCGAAATGCAGCCTCCAATGCTGATGGAATTTCGCTGTGCTGTGATTGCACCGCACTGCAGTGAAATGGGTTCAATTTGATTATCTGGCTATTCCATTTCACCTATATTTACAACCTGCCTGACCTCTGGGGGAAGGGGAGGACAGGCAGCCAGTCATGCTGGAGACATTTCAAAAGGTCAAAGCAATACAGCATTTACCACTATAATTCACAGGCTCTACAATTCGGAGATAGTGCTCTCACGACAAAAATTGGCAGACGAACATACTTAATGTGAAATATTTATCTATTCCTAGAGAAAACACAGAAAGTAGAGAATATTTTAAAAATTCTCCCCTTTCTCCTTTTGGCACATGATGATGTGTAAGTGCATAAAAGCAGTGAGCAGACGATACCTTCTTTTTTAGCAGTTGCCCTTGTCTGGTGCCAAAAGGCTTGTGTTGGACTGGCTACCTTGTCCAAAGCCTTGGTGCTGAAGTTAACACATTTACAGCTCCAAATGGATGACTTTGAGTGTTATTGCTACTGATGCTGCTCCCAGATGGGTGTTACCCTCTGCACCTCCACTATCTGTGCTCAACAGAGAGGCCTCAGCCTCCCTCCAGTGTTATACCAGCAGCCTGAGGATGGGTGGGAGCAGAAAGTCCTCTGCAAATCTTAATTAAACTTCACATGCAATCCTCCTGTCTTGAGGTACAGATTCATTTAGCTCATAAACAACCACCACTCATCCCAACCGGTTAGCTAATAAAATGGTGTGTTAACACCAAAGCACCATTTAAAAATTCTTGTATACGTTAGAGGGCCCAAAAGTCAGAAAGTAAGAAAAGCATCTTCATGCTCATGAAGTCCGTGCAGCTGCTATTTCTGAGATTTCCATTCCTCCCAAGCCTGGGCCTCAGGCCCCGTGGCCATGCAGTCTGGTTATACATTTTGCACCTCTAACCTCTTTGTTTTTAAACACTGTTTGGTCTCAAATCTCCCTCAAAATTAGGCCTTCTGGTACTAGGATCAGAGATGCTATGAGGTATAACAGTTTTATTTTGAAAACTAGACTACATTTTGTTTGTTTTAAAATGAATTCCTTGTATGACATCTCCTGAGAATTACTATCATTTTACATATTATTGGATTAATATGTAAGAGAGACTGGAGTCTGAGAGGCAGCTATAGGCTCTACTTCTTAGCATCTTTCATCTTTGCAGGAAAGATATTTGAAAGGCAGCCTAAGAGAGCAGAGCAGCTTGAAATAAGATACAGCCTCAGCTGTGAGTCAGCACAGATCAGCACTATGAAGTAAGTGGTTCACACAGGGAAGCATCTCAGGTAGATGCTGCATCACCAAAGGATTACTTGCCTCTCCCTGCAGCTGCCATGAGCTCCTGGTCCTCTTCTTAATCCCTAACAGAGGTCTCTGGTGACACCCAGACCCTGCACAGAGCCAAGCAGAGGACAGGGACAAGCACTGGCTTCAGTAGTGCTGGTCAGACTCAGGCAGAAAACATTTTGTTTGTGTAGCTCCCTCTGCTCCAGTCAGCACAGCATTGCCATCTTCCACCAGTCCTCACATGGGTCTTTGATGACACACTGAAAAAACAGCAGCTCACAGGGAAGGCAAGAAGAGGAAGTGAGACCTGTGTGCTGTTGGAAGTGATAAGCCAAGTGAGCAGGGAAGAAAAAGGAGTGTGCCAGAGACACAGATCATGCTTATAAAGTGTGTCCAAGTCTCACCCACAGAGCATCTTTGCAAGCCAGATCACCCTCACAGAAGAAGAATCCAGCTTGGACCAAAGAGCAGCTCTCTGGTTAAAAGGTGGTTGAAAGAAGCTTCTGATTAACACAGAGGATTTAAAAAAGCTTTGCACCAAAGGAAGTAGATGCTGCTTTAAGGTCACAGTACCCGGCACTAACTGAGTTTCCACAGCCTGGGAACAGGGCATGATTAGGCAAGGTGATTAAGTGTGTCTCATCCCAGTTCAGCCATTGGCACACTTTTGAGGTTTTCTCCTACATTATAAAGGCTGCAATTTGCCTTTAGCTCTAGATCCTTTCAGTAATTTTCTCTTTTCTCTATGTCATTCCATTTCTTTTTCCTCACCTTGCATTTTATGCTTCCCATCATTCAGCAAGAATCTCTCACCTCCCTCCACCCCTTTCCCAAGGCATTTCAGCATTTATAAATACGAACTGTAGGCAGTACAAAGTTCTTTAATACAAGATCATTTTCCAGTGGATTATAAACCCATCAAAAGCAGAAAAGTTTGACAAAGTTTGCTGTGTGGGATTTCTACTTTGGTTTGTAATGTTTGAGAGGCACTGTCACAAAACCTGCTCAGAGAAAGCTCAGAAGGAGCTCAGTGGAGGACCCTGAGGTGACAGAGCTTCACTGGCAAGCATTAGCACATCTGTTGTTCAAGGCAGAGATTTAGAAACTTGCTGAAAGGTCTTAAGTTAGTGATGGGATTTTGTCATTTCCATGCAGCTTGACCAAATTTGGCCAATTTTTGAGTCTGTGAAAACTTTCAGACTGCACATGGGCAATAAGTTCCAGCTGGAGTTTGCCAGCTAAAATATCTTTGAAATGAACATGCTCCCACTGAGGGGCCATGAGATTCCAGATGAGCTCTCCACACCTCCCCTTGTGGGGTACAAATGCTGGGGGGCAAAGGACCAAATTAAAGTTATTTCAGAAACCTTAATTTTAGAGGACCCTTTAATTTATTTCTTGGCTCAATGACCCTACTTGAAGCTGTACAAACAAGATGAAAATTCCCACTGTAATGGAGACATTGGAGAAATTAATATTTGCTGTATTTAAAGTATGAAAAATAAAGCTCTTACAAGAAACATGTTCATGCAATCAAAATTATGAAAGTTATGACTTTATTGTTTGTCAAAAGAATTGTTTAATTATTTATTACTCCTCACTGCATTGCCAAGATTTACACATTAGTTCAAATAACAGAGGTGCTTAAAAGACCAAGATGATGTCTTTACAGAAAAAGCTTGTGTAATTGGCATAAGCTCATCTTGGCTGGGCTCTGTCATGGATTGTCTATTATATTACATTGCCAGGGCACAGGGTAGAAAGGAGATAATCCCATCAGGCTGAAGCCTGGAATGGGAAATGCTGAGAAGAGTGAGAGAAAGCATCTGCAGGAATTTCTCCCCTTGAGCTGTCTGGAAACCAAGTTCAGTAAAAGCCTTTGTAAAAGTGAAGCAGGGAGTAAAAATAACAAGGCAGTAAAAAAATTAAAACAAGTCAAAAATACCCACACAAAGAAACAAATGCATCTCCAAGGCAAGATGAGAGAGCAGCTCAGGGAATTTTTCTGCAGATAAGAGAACTTGGTCAAAAATCCTCAGACTCTCCACCCTGCACCTCATGCACTGGTGATGGGAGGATGGAGGGTTGCATGGACTGTGAGTGCAGCCACAGCTCACCAAGTGAGGGAGGACACTGTGTTGTTCTTGGAGCTCGCTGAGACCATGGCTGCTGCAGAAACTGGCATGCAACAAGGGGTCAGAAGGCACAAAACTCTGCCAAAGCCTCTATCTGAGCTGTCAGGCACATGCACACTGAGTTGTCGCTAGTGGACACGAAATAGCAGAGTGGATTCACATCACAACAGCAAGGTTTTTCCCAGAATGAGGAAGAAGCCTTTATTCCAGGGTTTGCAACCCTTTTTATAAGGTGTTCTGATACAGGTTAACATGATTGGCCAAAGGAACCACCGAAGGTCCCATTGGTGGAACAAGAGGAAAACACTTTCAGAGCATCTGTGTGACGTTGTTTTGAGAACCAAAAGTTATTTACAAAAAACAGTCTTTGAAAGAGAAGTTTCCCAAAAGACTTTCCCTTGGGAACAGATCAGCCACTGTCAGGCTGAAAAACTGTCAGCACTGTCAGGCTCAGAAAATCACATCCACACTGAGTGGAGCCAGTGGAAGGTGGATGGAGGAGCCACAGTCTCCAGGTACAAGGAGGCCAGAGGGAGCCATCCGGGCCAGGTGAAGGAATGCCTGTGAGCCACAGGAAGAAATGTCATACAACTGACAAGAAGCTGTTTATAGAAAGCCTACAAAGGAAAAAATACCCTGTAGCGCTTCTTGTTAATAAAACTCCTTCCTAAATTTTCTTTATTTAATTCCAGTTGTGAGCAGGAGGAAAAGCTTTAAAAAAGAAGTAAGCAAACCTTTAACCCTGCATAGATTGCTCCAGGCTGTTAACAGCTCTCCAAAAAACTACAGCTACACAGCCTTGACCTTCCTGATCTTTTGCAACAAACTGGGCATTGAAACAAGATTTTCCATGTTTGCTTCTTCATGTTACAAAAATTAGAAAGGAACAAAAAATTACAGGCTGCACCAAAACACACAGACCCAGAGGGACATTCCTGAGCATCCGCCCTGTGTCTGACCCTGGTCTGGCACACATAACATGAGCTCCTCTGGAAATGCCAGCCATGTCAGTGGCCATCACGAGTTTTCCTGCCAGGGCTGTAACTCCAGCAGCAGGTTGCTGAAGAGCCACAGAAGAATTTCAGGAACCTTGTGGTACAAATGGGCGATCCGTGCCACCACTGCTGTTATCCATGGCTGTAGGTCTGTGTAACTTTGCTCTGATGGAAGCAGTCAGAAACACAGAATCACTGGAGAGATAAGGGTGGCGGGGACTTCTGGAGATCAGCCAGGAATGCCTAGAGGAGGCTGCCTAGGACCATGCCCAGATGGCTTTTAAATATCTTCAGTGATGGAGACTCCACCACACTCCTGGGCACCCTGTACCAGTGCTTGGTCACCTTCACAGTGAAAAAGTGTTTCCTCATCTTCAGAGGAAGCCTTGCAGTACCTAAAATATTTTGAGCACTTAGGTTTTATGTTCTTGTGAAGAAGCAGGAGCAGAAGGGAATACCCTCTCTGCCACTGCTTCTTTGGTGGCTGGAAGGCAAAGAGTGTCCAGCCTCCCCCTCTCCTATCACAATTTTATTGCCCACTGGAATAGTGGCTGTACCCACTGACGAAGCAAAAATGAACATTCACTCCCAAATTGTTAACAGATGTTGGGAACATCTCAGAAAACACATGAAGCCCTAAACTGGTCTTTCACTAAGATTAATATTAAAATGTCATCCTGGCATATTGCAGTTCACAGCAACCTGCCAAGACAAAGCCATTTACAAAGTTAAGACTGTGCTATAAGTCCAAATAAGGGAAAAGAAAAATGGAAGTTTACCCTGAGCTGTCCTTAGCTCACCTTACTGTGTCTAGATGTGGCAGGTTGTCAGAGAACTTCCCAAGAGCCTTGGGAGCAGGTATGCAGTAGATCAAGTTTTGCAGCTCCCGGCTGGGCAAGACATCACTGGTGCTTGTAGACTGGAGCTCACTGGAAACCTCAGCAAAGCCTGATTGGATTTTGAGCCTGTGCTTCTCCTGACATATTTAGGCATGGGGCGAATTTGCAAAAACCCCAGCACTACAAGTCTTATACAGAAAGCCATGGGACTTTTGTTACCCTCTTGCTGCCCCTTCCAGGTGTTTCAGAAGAGTCTGAAGAATGACTCACTAAAGAGACCACCACAAAGCATCCTACCACTTGTTAGCAGATTTATAAAAGAAAGACAGTTAAGTGTCAGCTTGAGGGCAATACAAAAACCATAAAAATTTGCATTGACTGTGATTTGGCACCACAAACTGCCTACTACACATACACAAAACCCACACTTGGGAAAGAATATTGCATTGGGCAAGAATGAGAATGTGTGTAATAAGGTTGTGGATTCAACAACTTCGAAAGAAAATGAACATTTTCCAAAGAAAACGGGTGTTGAAGAACAGTTTAGTCTTCTCCTACATTTTGGTACTTTTTGAAACTATATTGGTGCAAAAGAATTCTCTTCAGTCACAGGTTTTTAAAGGAAGGCTTTGAGATGTTTTGCCTTAGAAAATAATACTTATGACACAGCAACAGAAGGAGGTCATGATGAGCAAGAGCTGGTTACAAAGAAGGAAAAAGATAGAAGCCAAAGGGAGCTGGGAAAGGTCAACAAGCACAAGTGGAACACAAAGCAGACTATAGCAATTACAGCATCATTCTGCTCTTGTGCCAGTACTGTACTTTGTTGAAAACATGATGCTTTTATGTTCCCTGCACCATAAGTCACAAACTTGAAGGCTTGCTGTGCCAAAAACCTTCAAGTCAACATGCTGTATATTTATGTCATTACAGAAATAAGAGGCCACTTCATTCATGGTATTTAAGCCCATATACTCAAGACATAAACATGTTTTGAGTGACAAGGCTTAGTGAAATTATTCCATAGTTACTGGCTATGAAATGTCTCCAAAACTTCTGACTGACAGTTGCTACTGTCACACATGGGCACAGCTGGAACATTCACCACAGAAAACTCATGCTCCTGCAAGTCTCCATATTTGCACACATCCCTACACTCTCCACATCCCTCTGAGATCAAAGGTACCATCAATGTCCTGGTTCAGAGTATGGCAGGAGCTGAAACTGGAAGTGACACATTTAGAGAGTGGCCCTTTAGCGCTAGCACAGGCTTCGTGAGTTTCCACTTGCTGTGATATTAAACAGGTGTTAAACAGTAGGCAACTTTATAAGTTTCTTTTAACTGGAAAGTGTCTGGGAAGCAATGAAAACCTCACAGAGAAGTTTTTGTGAAATGTTAGAGGGAAACATCTGTTATTTGAAAACCTAATAGGAGGGAAGCACTGCAGTAAGGACTTTCTCTTTGGCGTGTTTTTCCCCTGCCAGGAAGTGCTCCACTGGGACTCTCACCCGCCTGCAACGCTGCTGCTTGAAGGTTTTTCCTGCAAGAGCTCTAGAATCTAAAATTGCCAGAGGTTCAGGCAGGACCTGAGCCACCAGAGAGCAGATGGAGTGAGGCAGCTCAGCATCACACAGCCTTCCTAGGAACACAAGGCCACACAACTCAGCACCATTTTACTTTTAATAAGTTGCATTTCCAGCAAAATTTGACCTTTAAGCACCACTGCTGTTCATTAAATTATGTCACTTGGCAGGAAAAACAAGGTTTTTTCAGGGTCTGACAACTGAAGTTTACTGAGGGCATCAAGGAAGATTCCAAATACAGAGAATAAGAGGTAGAAATTAATCAGGAGCACATAGATTATAGCCAGATCCACCACATTCTTCCTCTCAGCAGGTACTACTGGTCACCACCCATAGGTCCCTGGGCAACTCAGACACAGCTTATCCTAAGGGGAACATATGAGATGGCTTCTGAAAAGCTGCTGCTTCTGTCACAGGTGCAACTCTGGCTGCTTCACTAGGGCTCAGGAGGCAAAATTACACTTTTAGAACTCCATGGAGCTGGTGTTTCAGCCTCCTCCAACATCCTCTGCTGCCCCAGCTTCAGACACAAAGATGCTGTGCACCCCCAGTTTGTCACAGTCTCAGAAACTCTTGACAAGAGCAGTTTCACTGGTGATGCAATGAGCCCTAGGAGAGAGAAAAGGAGTTGCTTTTCTATTTAGACCTAAGGGTTGATCTATATCCTGTATCTGGTGTACACTTCAATATTATTTATATACAGACCCAGAAAATCTGAATTGGATCAAGACAAGCAAGAAAAGTCATACTCATCCAGATTCTCATTTCTCCAGTAATTTCTTTATTTTTCAACTCAGTCTGAGGGTAGCAAAGGGCTGGTATCCTCTCACATCAGGAGAGAGAGGTTAGCAGGAGGAACTGCAGTTTTTCTCTCTACCCTATGAATAAGTGATGACCAAAGCAGAAAAAAAACCCAGTCTTGGAGGACTTCTGTTAACACTGTTCAGCTTAGGGCAAACTCTCAGAGCCAAAGAAACTGGTTGTGCTGTCAGCTTTAAACTGCTTGGGGTGACTGTTTTGGGTAGAATACACAGCTTTTGCTTCATTCCTCTGCTGGACTTGGCTGCTGCATGCACTGGTTTATTGGATTAAAACATACAGATTAAGGGGATAAACTAATCAACAAACAGGCATGGAGCTCCACTGGGCTGGGGCAGATGGTGGAGCAGTGCAGGCTGCCAGCATAGCACCCACACCTGGGAGCATCGCTCCTCCCTGGGCACGCCTCTGTGCGTGCCTCACATCATGGGCAACACCACAGCACACAGCATCCCTGCTCTCTTCTCCTGGACTCTTCTAGGTTTGTGTGGGTCCATTTGTTCTGTGTCTGCATCTGCCTAGAGATCTCCTGACATAATTTTAGACCCTGACCAAGTACTTGTGATGTCTGTCCTGCAAAAGGCCTCAGGTGAACTCAGTCCAGGGCCCATGATACCAAGCCTCATATATAGGACATGCAGACTCTGGCTAGTCACATGTTTTCATGGTCCTAAAACCAGATGATTGCCACAGGATGGAGTTAGTGTAGGAGGTAAACCTTTACTATTCGCCCCTGCACTGATTTCCAGGGGCACAAAGGCTATGTGCTGGTGTGCAGGCTGCTGACAGCATTGAGGCACTAGCTGATGCTGGTTTTTGCAACCCTCCAACTTTTAAACAACAAGAAAACCAAAAAGCTCCAATTAAAAAAAATCCCCCATTGGTTTTGGGGCGAAGAGAAAAAGCGAGCTGTGCACACAGGCACTTTCCTGCTCAGGCATGGGCTCAGCCACATACACTGCTTTTCCTCTGAGTAATCTCCAGAGACACCACGCTTGAGTTGTGCCAGCTCTTTGCACAGGCTGTTTGCTGCTGTGTTATAGCCCCACGGTATTTGCCATAAGCCAGGCTCCTGAAAGGCTTAGCATGAAGTCTCTCATAGGAAAGCTATTTGGCATTCATTTGCTGCTCAGTTCCAAGGAAGGTTACCTCAAATAGGCTGCAAAATCATGATGTAAATACATTATTTATACCAATACAATGATTTACATTACAGAGCTTACTCAGCTCTGCCCACCTCAGAGCCTGCAGGACAAAGGCAGCAAGTGCCTCCTCAACCCTCCTGCAAAGTGCTCTGTCCTCCCTGGCAGCAGAAAGGCTGCTGTGTTCACAGAATCACAGAATATTCAGTGTTGGAGGGGACCACCAAGTCCAACCCTCAAGCAAATAGCCCCTACAGGGATTGAACTTGTAATAAACAGGCAGGCAGTGTCCTTGAGCACAGAAGATTAACTTCATGAGTGACAAATTAAGAATAAAAACCCCATCTTCATTATTATTCTAAAAAATTCAGAATGTAGCAGGAAATCTGACCTCTGTAACTGCCTTTTTCTCTGAGGCAGAAATCATATGAAATAAAAAGGCTCCAACTTCTCATCCAAAAGCACACTTTTAACCTCCTGCAAATACACAAAGATGATGCAAAATGTCCATATTTTATCTGCAAATGTTATATTGGGCTAACAGCCCAGGCTGAAACAGATGGGTATAAGTTCTAAAAGCAAATAATGTGTCCTGAAACACTGTTCCAGGGTGTGTTCCTTTTAGAAGTATGGCCTAAAGAGAAATTCTAGGTGCATTGATGGACAACTGCTTCGCCTCTGAGCGAAGGTGGGTTGGTTTTCCAGAGCCACAGTCTCCACTGCACAGACTAGAAACCGCAACCCATTCCTACCTGTGCTGTGCAAGCCACTTTCTCCAGCCTCTGCCCCTTTTGTCTCCATTCAATTGTCTTGATTTCGTGGACTGAAGCATATGGGCACTTACTGTAGGAGCCTTTTCCCTTACAGAAGCCCCAGGTCTTGAGTGAGGTCATGAGCTTTTCATGAGTGTCTTAGCCTTCATTAATTAGGAGCCCTTTTAAATATATATATTTTTTAGGCTATACTGACATCTGCAGGTACACCATAATGGATTTTGGAAATTAGACATGCTATCGTTGAAGAACCAGCCTCCAGGTCTGCAATGAGAAGGAAGATTGCATCACTCTGAGCGAAGGGAGCCGAGGAGCAGGGCCAGTTCCCACGAGAGGGTGCTGTGCACTGCACTGGCCAAGCTCTGCTACCAAACCCTCCCTGGTGCTAAGAGCAGACTCACTCCTCGTTCATGGAATTGTTCTTAAGCCAGTAGATCACAGCAGGCCAATTTAGTAAAGAACCTGCAAGATTCAGATGCTCAGAGTTAGCAGGGAGTTGTATTTAGTTAAGTTTTGGCTGGTATTCAAACCTGTGTTGATCAGTGTTTGCCTTAGTTTAAACAATAGCCACAAAACCCTACATTTAGGAAAATGCATGATATTGTAGATGAGAATGAGGGTCAAATCAACTTAAGTCATTGTGGCTTGAATTTATAAATACACATTGAAATTGTATTCAGCCAGAGCATAATGTGCTTTGCAAATACACTCAATTTCCTACAGTTCTGATCTTATAGTGAAAAAGTGAACATCTCTGATGCTGGAGATGCCACTGCAGCAAGACATCACACGTTCTTCAAAATCAAGTAGGGTTCAGAGTGCCTTGCCTTTAATGAAACTGCAAATAAAAAAATCCCTGAGAGATGCCTCTTGAAATAGTTGACCAACAGGTGCCAAGACAGCTGGGAATTTCTGATACCTAATGCATGCCTGGAAGTGGCAGAACTGAAAGAAACTGGCTGAAGCTTAACTACCCATGACAGTGGTATATCACAACAGTTTTGTAAAGGTGAATTTTTCTTAGACATGTTCTTCATTAAATAAACAAACACACAGAATTATCCTAATTTATCTTCCAAAGATTTTTCTGGCTTCTAAAAATATTTCATTACCAAGACAAGACTTTCTCTAGTACCTCATCCTGAAAGTATTTCGAGGCAGGAGGATTTGGACAGCCGTTGTGTTGCTTCTAGGTATTATTAAAACATGGAAAAATAATAAATAAATGAACAAGACAGAGTCCTTTTTGTTTAAACTGAGATACTTTCAACATCTAAGTTGTGATTTGTTTGTCTCACATCAAATTAAAATTTAGGCTCTTTGCCCACTGTTTAGAGGACTTCACCAGACACCCAGGCCTGCCAGACCACAGGGAGCCCTGAAGCATAGGCCTTCAGGGATACAATTCCCACTTTATCACCACAAACTGTGCTCGTGCAGTCTCAGGACCCGCACCTCTGAGCCCTCCAGACATCTCGTCACTCATGAGAGGGGCAGCAGGGACTGCTTCTGAAAGCTGTTACTTTTTGAAATGAGATTACCATGGTTTGGTACCAGGAATTAGGTGACATACAGATGAACACATTAAAGTAGAAGAAAGCCTGGGAGGAAGAAACTACACTCTCTTATGTCAGAAGTCAGACTATGCTCACTTTGGCTTTCCAGGCAGTCCTTCTGAAGGTGAAGCAGATGCTGGAGCAGCTAAAGAGAAGGAAGTTGGACTGTGAGTGTGCTAATGTTAGAAAGTCTTTCCTCCTCCCCAACCAAGCCACTGTATCTGAATGCTGCTTCAGTGCTCCTACAGGTGCAGAGCTGTGTTTGTTCCATTTCCTGGAGCTGACTGAGCTGATGGGTGCCTGGAGAAGGAGGTGAAGTGCCATTTCGCCTGTGAGCTGAGCAGGAAGGGACTCGGGCACCTCCACTTCTCCACTAAGTGCCCCAACCACAGCACACAAGAGGAGGCAAGTCAGCTAACACAGCTGCACAGTGCCTGGGCATCACATCCCAGAGTTAGACTGAAGCCTTTGAACAACTCTCAAAAAATCTCTGCAGAGCTTAAAAATGAGCCCAGCCTGTGCTGGTGCAGAGTGCCAGCCAGCCAGGGGTCAGGCTGTGTGAGCATGAGAAGTGACCCTCCACTAACACCACACTGTTGTCACTCATCTCTCAGGGCAACATGCACAAGAAAGGTTTTTAAGACTTTATCTGCCAGCTAGAAGTCATGGCTCTGAGTTATGTCCCTAAGCTCTCTGCACAATGCACCTGTGTGACTGCAGGGAGTCAAGCACCTCTGAAAAAGGTGTGATGAAAACCAAGCTGCAGGGTAAGGAATAAACCTGCACAGCAATTAGGAAACACTCAGATCCATCCTGTGCACTGGCCCATGTACCCAGAAAACATAGAAGTCCTGCAGCAAGAGCAGTGTCTTATCTCTGTCTGAGATTGGCACTCTTGGAGCTACAGAGCCTATCTCCCTTAGGCAGAGCTGTCTGCAGTCTTTTCTAAATCCTGAAATGGCACTTTGCCTGATGAGGTAGGAGGCAGAGGTACAGCTCTTCCTGGCTGTGGTAGCTTTAGGCATGCCCTGCCAACCCCAGATGCTCTTGCAGGAAGGGTCTGAACTGAGGACAAGGTGGCTCTTTCAGTCCCCATAGCAGAAGTCACTTCTTTTGCCTCACAATACAGGACAAGGCTGGAGAGTTGGAGCCTGAATGGATCAAAGAGACACAAAACTCAGCACGTCAGGAATGGCAGCTCTGAGGCAGATTGCACTGAGTGTGAGCTTCTCTCTTCCATCCATTTAACCATCACAATGAAGTGCCTCAAATGGGGAGGCCTGGTCCTTCTGACTTGGCTACAGTGGCAAGAGAGGCTTTCAAACATTCTGTGGAGACAATGAAGGCTAAAACCATGTGAATATCAACAAGTCTTTACTGCCTTCACTCAGTTTATACTGGCATCTGGACAGAGATCTTGCCCTACATATGAGCTGCAGAGCAGCTCACAGCCCACCAGGCACATCCCAGAATGCTTGGCAGCATGGAATCTCCCAGGAGTTCATCACTTAGCTACAGTTTTACCCTGTGGTTGTTTGCATCCTTGTGCTCAAATTCAACAGTGTGACAAGCACAGCCTCAAACCAAGCAGAGTGTCCATGGACCCACCATCTCCATCATAGCAGAGAGAAAACACCTGTCCCTTGGATCCCACAAGAAAAGCTCTGGGGCAGGTGAACACATCATACATAATGGCAGCATGGCTGGCAGGCATGAACGTGAGGTGACCAAGAAACGGAGGGGAGGGGAGGGAGAGGGAGAAGGGAGGAGGGAGGAGGGAGGAGGGNTGTGTGCTGTTCTCACATTGACATCCCAGCAGTGGTGGAGACCTAGGAAAGTGGTGCCCAGGAGGATCCAAGTGCTAACTTCTTGCTTCTCACTGCCAAAAGGGTTGTAGTACAAATCCCCTAACAGACAGAAGTATAAAAGCCATGGCCCTAAAGGCCAGGGCAAACTTTCCTCTACTTTTGTTATAAAGATTAGACATTTAATAAAACCAGAAAAACTGATTACATGCAAGACCAGGGTAAATCTTCCTCTTCTTTTGTTATGAAGATTAGACATTTAATAAAACCAGAAAAACTGATTACATGCAAGACCAGGTGAAGGCCCTGGGCTGAGGACCTGGCTTGCTTGTTGACATGACAAAGATTTAGTTCAGCGAAGAGGAACATGAGGCCAGGAAAAATCTGCGTCCAAGCTCTACTTGGTGAAAGTGATGGGGAGAAAACAAAGAAAAAAACTGAGTCAGGAGCCAAAATGTATATTTTGGTTTGTGTTTTGTGATGGCCTAAACCTGAAGTCTGATCTGAAAACATCTGAAATGCAAGGAATTCAGATTCAGGTCCAGACTTCATACTTAGGTCCATTCCAAGCAAAACAAAAAAGGACTAAGTCTTCTTCCATTTGAAGACTAAACACCTTTTTTCTGCCAAATTGTCTATTACCAAGCATCAATTTAGCACAATTTAAAAAAATATTTTAAAAAGGGGAGGAGAGTGGAATACATTTACTTGAGTTTTAAACAGATATTAAATAGCCTAGATATGAAGGTGCCATCTATGAAGACGTAAGACACTAGCCCAGCTCTGAAACTGGGAATTTTCCAAGCTTTTAAGAAAACATTTTACACATTGTCAAAACAAACTACACGTAAACAAGCATACAACAGGTGAAAAATGTGACTGCAAGGACTGTGATGACAGTTCTGTTTGCACAATACATTCATTTCAAGGTACTTGAGCATCTGTCATATATTTAGTTCCTTCCTACTAAAAACAATAAAGCAGGTGAGCATCACTTAGACCTAAGAGACCATATGTTTATGTTTGCAAGATGCTAGGAGGCTCACTCAGCAGAGAAAGAAATGCATTCCCTTCAGGGGAGAGCAAAGCAGATCAAATTTCTTCTTTGCACTTTATCATATGACATTATTAATGCAAGTGATACAAAACAATGTACAAAGAATACAGCATCTGGGCTAAATTCTCCCTCTTCCTTGCTGCCAAGACACTAGAAAAGAGTTTTGCTTTTGGTTTTGTGGACAAATAAAGTATAGAAATAAAAATTAAGAGCAGCTGATTTCCTCTACCCTTTGTAATGAATCATCTTCTGAATTGTTAGATTAAGACGTTGGGCATGAAAATGTGGGTTCCAAGCAGGTTTCTCCTACTGAAGAGAAGCTCCCAGATGCTCAGCTTAAAGCCTTAGCTGAGGACAGGAAAAGAAGATGCTGCTTTGATTTAAAAATTCTTGTTTGTAATGACCCCATTCCCAGAAACACAGCAATGGCTGATTTTGCTCCCACTATTTGAGGCAAGTTTTCATGTTTTGAGGAAAGCTGTGATTAACCTTTATTCAGAATTATGTACATGGGAGTACCATGTCTACTATTGGACTGTCTAGAACAAGACAGACCTTGATATACTAAATTATGCCCAGTGGAGGCCACCAAGATGGTTGGACACTGGTGCAGGTGGCCCCAGAGTGGCTGAGAGGGGCCTGCCCAGCCTGGAGAGAGGGATGGCTGTCAGAGCTCTTGCTGCTGTCTGCACCTACTGGGGGGACAGGGAAGAAGGAAGAGGGAGCCAGACTCTTTTAAAAGGTGCACAGCAAAAGGCAATTAACATAATCTGGAACCTGGAAAATTCCACTTAGCTACTAAGTTGGACATTGTCTGCTGTGGATGGATGAGACCTGCCAAGGTTACTTCTAAATCACATCATTCTGCAATGTTAAAACTAGAGGAACCATCCACCCTATTCACAGTTGTAATGGGAAATGCAAAAACAAGGGAGAGGATTCATATGAAAACAAAGATGCATTTTTTATTTGTCTATATAGTGACCGGAAGAATTTATCCAGAAGGGCTCAAGTAAAAAAATCTCCAATTTTTAACTTCCAACAAAGTTCACCCAACTCAAAAAACTTACCAGGTGAAAGTGCCTCCTCTCCATTGACTACAGCTCTGCTGAGAGAGACAGGTGTGTCAGCCTGGAGAGAGGTTATAAATTTAGTAACTGAATTTAGGTGTGTGCACTAATTGGCCAAATGAGTTTGTATTAGTGTAGGTGCAAAAGCAGTAATCCAGAGGAGTTTCATTGCAGCTGAAGAGGCTGGTCAGGTCATAATAGGAAAATGTTGCTGTCTGTGAAGATACCCAGATTGTTCGCTGAAGGGGTTTTGAAGTGTTTATGTAACAAATAAGATGATTACTCTTCTTTTCCAGCTGTAAGAAATTCAGGTCTAGACTGCAAATCGTAGTTATACTGTAAAGACAGGAAAATTACTTCTGAAAAACATTTGGAGAGGACTGTGTTTCGATGTGCATACTGAAGTACAGAAGTGGAAGTGCTGTGAGCTTTCACTACAAGTATGTGTAGTGGTAACAAAGGGGATTTTTGTATGAGAAAAGCTGATGGATTTACTGCTTGAATGAGTTTTATTTAAAACTAAAGCACTGGTATTCTAAATAGTACTTACTATGGGTTTTTAAAAAGTGTATTAAATGTTTGTTTAGCAAGGAACCGAATGGTATTTCCCCACTGATGTTAATAGGGACTCCTGACACCTTCAATAATTGAGATCTGTGTGTTGCTTTCTGGAAGGACAGAAGTGAAGCTGACGTTTCAGGAAGGGGTTAAACAGAGGTCCTCAGTAAAGGAGAGCTGGCTGGTTACAGCAGGACTGGCAGTGAAATGGGATTACACAGGCATGCAAATCGGGAGAACAGTCCTACATCTAAGCGCTACCTCACTGCCTCTGCTTCCCTCTTACCAAATCAGGACAATGTTATCCAAGATAGGCCAGCTCCTTGCTGGACAGCAGATCTCCAGCCCACCAGATAAAGGCCCTGAAAGCTGTAGGAGTCAGGCAGGACAGAAATGCTCCCCTAGGGAGCCGGCTGGCACAGGAGGAGAAGTGGGAACCACCACCCAATCTCGTGTCTCATTCCACAAAGAGCGATGGTGTAAGCGGATCTGTCCTACAAACACTCCTCCTTCTGCACGCTCATCACTGCCTGGGGGCTCACACTGACAGGAGGGGCAGAGGAAAAATCTCTGGGAGCCATGCAAACCTGCCAGCATTGTAGAGCTGGCAATTTAGGGATGCATTGTTAGCCTTTCCAGGCCCCTGGGGACAGGCAGGCCTGAAAGGCATTTTAACTGGGCCAAAGGGGTGGTGCCTGCGGCTCCCGCTCTCCCCCACAGCAGGGCTCCCAGCGAGGCAGCGGTGGCAGAAGAGGAGCAGCCCTGGGGGAACACGGCTGCTGGGCTGCCCGAGGAGTCCTGGTGCTCCTGGACTAAAGCCTTTCGTCACCCTGGAGCATTTAGTGGGGAACAGCTGAGCTGTACAGACTCCCCAGAGGAAAGCCAGAGCTGACCTTCACTGTGCCCTCTCGCTCACCTGCCGCCGCCTCCTCCTCCAGGCCTGCAGCAGCCCAGAGCCCACCGAGTCCTCTGCCTGCTGCTTAAATTTTTATCTTGTAAAGATGAGCCTGGGGCGTTTCATGTTTCAGCCTTTTGTGCCCTTGAGGGAGGAGATAATGGAAGACCTGGCAGGAGATGCACACACTCATCAGCCCAGGGGCCTCCACACCACCTTTGGAAGGATCCCTGGGAGAGGACCCCACTATCAATAAACATGTATCAGCGCTGCACTACTAATCCATATGCTTTTTAAATAAAGAACATGAACATAAAGCTAGGCTAAAGCACATGTATAAGATTTGCAGGAAACACTGGAGACTTGGAGAAGCATCTTTCCTGAATTGGTGGGTTTCCTTCTGCATAAACACAACAATAAATAAGAAGTACTTCAACTAACAGCTATAAATAGCCTCTTGTGTGCACACTCAGATGATTTACATACTTGTCCTGGAGTGATTGAGCTGGAATGAGTTGCAGCCTGTTCCTCTTCCTACATGGCAGGAGTTCTCCCATTACCTAAGCTTCATTGTTTTTCCACTTTTTATTCCAGGGCTTCACGCATGGCTTGTTTGCTGCTCAGTTCCTTCCCGTGTCCAGCTTCCCTCCTTGCCAGCATTTCCAGCCATGGAGATGACACCTGATGGTGAGCTGATCAATGGCTGGTTTCCTTCCTCTGAACTCGCCCGGTCCCACACACACCACAGCCCGTCGCCTTTGCAGATGTTCCCACTTGTTTTCATGGGATATTTGAAAACATTTTAAATCCACCAACGACTGAATGAAAACATTTCATGCCTGAAGTAAATGTGCTGATTTTAACCTGTTATAGAGAGGGACACATGCACATGCATATACTTTACACACTCTTTTCAGATGTGGGCATGTATACAGGTTTCCTCATGCAGGTAATATGTTTCTTCTATTGGTTTCTCTTGGTATGAATCAGTGTCTTTAGAAAAATTGCATAGCAACACCAGGAAGTTTGTACTATTTGAATTTTTATGGCAAAGGTACAAGTGGAAATTTCCCTTGGGAAAACACATGGCATCTGAGATTTCTCCCTATGTTAAGGAACATATATAAATGAGTCTTGATTGTATGAATTGCTAATTGAGAAGATACAATGTAACTCTCCTTGCTATCATAGCTATAGAATTGCATTTGTCTTCTTTCAAGCTTTGCTGCTACCTCAAGTTAAAAATGGCCAGAGAAAGTGATGCACCTCGGTAAAATATACCATTGTCCCAGAACAGGAGCTCACAGGCTTTTTAATCTGGTGTGCTAAGAGTCAGCCTTTCAAGCTACAGCTTCACAGACAAGCGCCATCTCCTCTGCAACCCACATGTTGCTGGAGGTGGTTCAAAGACATACGGGGAGTGAGAGCCTGTTACAAGCAGCAGATGGCACAGGAAGGCCAGACACAATCCAACCAAGAGCCTGTGATGTACAGATGATGCCAAGGTTGTGCCTGCTTAGCCCAGCGCTCTTCCAGCCTTGGCAGCTCCCACAGGCAAGCACAGAGTCACAGCCATCGACTGGGAGCTGTTGGCCGGGGAACACCCATTGCTCTATTGTTTCTTGTAGGAACATAAGGAGACAGACCTCCCAGTTTATGCCTGTGGGACCCTGTGAAGATTCCTGCTTCTCAAGCAGCAGTAACTGTTGCCAGAGGATGTGCTTGTGCTGAGGCTCCACACAGCTGCAGGGCGCTGCAGAAGGGCTGGAGGCACTCCTACTCACAATGCTTGTTTGCCTACAGCTGGATTTTGCACATGGTTGCTTCCAGTGTCCACAAAAGCTTGAAGAATGCAGAGAAAACAGCTCAGACAATTGTTTATTTGTTTTCAGGAAAGGAAAAGGAGACTCAGTAGAGAGCATATATTCATAGACAAGTAACCATCTTTGGAACTTGAATAAATGGTGTCTCCACCAAAGGAGATGAATGCTGGTGTCTTCTGCCAGGCTGGGCCGTGACACCACCTCTTGCTTTTGCCTCACCAAGAGTGGCAGGACAGCCTCTCCCTGAGTGGAGTTCAGCAGAATTAGGGTCTCAATCTCTTTGGGCATCTGTCAGTAGAGGGCAATGTAGTTACAAACAACCGACCTGCTCCAGGTCCCCACCCATGGACCTCACCTAGTATTTTATATTGCCATGTGTGACCTAATAGTGTATCCTGCTGTTATGTGTCGTGTTTAACATACCAGCAACACTATGTCACACAGCTGATACTAGAATTAAGGTCTAGGGTATTTGTTTATGAAGGCAGGCTCCCTTGTGATCACTGCTATTTGTGGCGGGGGAAAGGAGGGGACACAGCACTGGAATGGGTTTCCAGTGGGCGTTTGTTTACTGTACTTTCGATGCACTGGTTTATCAGCCCAGGGAATAAGTTATAGCTTCCCAGCCTGCCTGTCTGGCTATAAATTCCAGTCTGTTCCTCCAGGCTGAATATAGAGAGCAGCTGGCTGAAGCTAAATGAATAATACTGCCTCACAAAACAATAGTGCTGCGCTCAACATGTTGCACAGACATCTATTTTGAGTTTGGATATTTAAAGACTAAGGAGGCATGACAGGCACATTTATGGGGCAGCAATTACCAGCAGCATGCAGACTGTGCCTTGGATGTGAACAGATTAACACCTTCTTCTCTGCATGTGTCAAATATTCCAGTAAAGGGTTCACCTTTACAAAGAAAGTGTCTCTGAAGAATTGACAAGTCCTTTCACCTCCTGTACGTCCAGGCTCATAGTAGCTTCAGGTACTTGGAACTTCTAAACTTTGACTTTTCTCTTCAACAGGAAGGAAAACTACTCTTAGTTAAATGGCATTTAAGGGGAAAAAAACAGTCTTATGAAATTTGCCAGCCAGTAACTCTGGGGCTAGAGAAAGCTCTAGGTCATAGAGGGAGGTCACTCTATAACCCAGGTTTAGGGGCTGAAATATAAATTAACACAGGATAAGAAAGCTCCCGACCTAATTTCCAGCTAAATTAGCAGGGTGGACTGGCCTGCAGATAGCTTATGCACTGATGCATTAGTGGTTTCATGGCAAGTAACTAAAAATACCTTGGAGAAGATACTGAGATAGTTTTGATAGAAGAATGCTAGGAAATCCTAGACTGCTATTCATGCCAGAATTTGCTGGGTAGTATTTTTCTGCAGTTTTGAAACCAGCACTATTCTCACATCTCATCATGTAGTTCTGCATACAGAAAACAACTGGGACACTGAAAACAAACAGTGAGCAGAAAATCCCAGTGAAAGATATAGTGTATCACACTTCTGACTTTTGTCTGAAGATGGGATGTGATACAAGTGCTTTGGTCTCACCAATAATGTTTGTAATCATTAAGCTGGGCATGTGTTTAAATGCTTTGGAACACTAATACAATTTATCTGAAAAAATAAGTATATAATAATTTTTTAAGAAACAAAAAGATTCAGAAGCCAAATTGTGATTTCCAAAAGAAGGTAGATCTAGCAACTGCAGTCGAATTAAGCGTTCACGCCTGTGTTTGTGCCATCAGGCTTACAGAATTCTTAAGGAGCATATTCCAACAGTCCGATATTGCACACTTATTTACATAGACAATGTCTCTAAGGTCTCAATGAAGAGTGAAAGGCTTCTTAGTGGTCAGTTCAAAGAACCTAACCTGGAACTTTGCTCTGGAGCACATGCTTGAAGAGACCAACCCATCAGATAGCCTTAGAACCACAGACTAATTTAGGTTGGAAGGGATCTCTGAAGATGATCTTGTCACCCTTCTGCTTGGAAGGGGGACAACTACAGCACATTGCTCAGGGTTTTGACAAGCTGGATTTTGAACATTTACAAGGATTGAGACTCTACAACTTCCCTGGGAAAGTTGTTGCAGGGTCAGGACCTTCCTCTGCTGGGCTGATGAATCAGGTTTTCCCACTGCCTAACATGTTCCAGCTGGTGTCTACTGCCCATCACTGTGGACCTGAGGAGTCTGACTCCATCTGCCCTTTTGTGGACCCCCTTCCCAAAGCTTTCCCTTCTCCATGCTGAACAAACCCAGTTCTCAACTTCTCCCCATACATCACCTGCTCCAACCCCCTCACCATCCCTGTGGCCTCCTGTGGACTCAATCCCGTTTGTTGATGTACTGTAGAGTCCAAAAGTGGACAGAGTGCTCCAGATACACTCTCATATCTCTCAGCCTGCTGCCTCCGCTTCATGCTCCCACAGCTCAGCCTGGAGCTGGCTGTCTTTGATGCAAGGAACACTGCTGCCTCATGTCCCACATTTGGCCCACAAGGACTCCCAGACCTTTTTCTGCCAAGCCACTGTCTCTTTGCTTCACCCCCACCCTATCCTGCCATGTGAGGTTGTTTCATCCTAGGCACAGGACTCTGTTGGTCTTTGAGTTTCATGAGATTCTTCTCAGCTTATTCTCCAGGTTGTTCAGGTCAGCCCTGAAGCACAGCAGCTCTGCCCTCCAGCATATAAATTATTCCTCTCCCCCCTTTTCAGTACCACCTGCAAACTGCAGGGAATAGAAGAAGGAAGCAGTTAGTGGGACAACGTTCATCCAAACCCCAGACAAGCTGTGTTTGAGATCTTCTCTGTACAACAACATAGCAGCAGCCATGTGCAGACCTCTTGAGAGTCAGCAGTGGGTGCAGTCACAGCACCTGGCAGTGCTGGGACAGCCAGGACAAACTTCCTGCCACTAGCAGAGGGCCTCTCTGGGTGCCTGTCACATTTCAGACAGACAGAAGTGTAGGGCTGCCATGACTGCATGTCTAAGGGAATGTGTCTGCTCCCTCTGAAGGATTTATTTTGGCAATTATATAATAATAGTGCTGTAAGCAGGAGTCAAAATGACCTTATATATTTTTTTATCAATTTCTTTGCCATGAGATTGCATTATGAATTTTTTTCCATGCCCCAACAAAGGAGTGTGGGAAATAAGAATCACTACCTGAGTTGACAGTTTCCCTTGATTTCAGCCACTCCATATAGCACTTTTTATCCAGATTTCGAGGGGTTTTGCTGGGACCAGCTGTGTCCCTCACTGAAAAAGTTGCAGCTGGTCCAAATCTGATGGGTTAAATGCCCTGTTCCCATCTATAACATTTTACTGCTCTTGAAACTTTGGTCATATGTCCAACAAAATTCAGTTCCTAGATAGTGAAGCAAGCTATGTGCAGAACACACGGAGCCTGACCTCTGCTCACCAGCCCTGCTGGTGCTGCACAGCTCCTGGCCACAGCCTTCTGCCAGGATGGCTGGGATGGCTCTTTGTGTCCAGAGGAAGATACCAAACCTCTCCTGCACCAGGGAGAGCCCTAAAGAGAGAACAAACCACTTGTCCTCACCTCATGCAAATGTCACTCAGCACAAAAGGTTGCACGGCTTCTCAGGGATGCGATTACAAAGCCGAGGGGACGCGCATGCTCTGCCTGTCAATCACCACTCGGTTGGTTAGAAAATGTAAATCCCCTCTCTATATGCTGGGCTTTGGCAGTGTCACAGAGAACTCCAGCTTCACCCTGCAGTGTGCACAGTGCTCCCTGACTCCACATTAAATAGGCTCCCACCTGCCACAAGACCTGAGGAACCACTTGGCCTTGCTTGGCACTTATATGCTTATAAATAGCATACACCTAATCCCAGAGCCAAATTGAATTAAACCTAAAATATTCACATAGTCTACACCTGGCTTCCTGCTAGTGGCAGGTAACAGCTACATTAGTAAATGTTCTTTTTCTCTACCAAAGCTGTCCCTTCTGAGGCAGATGCCACAGAACTCTTTGCTCTGAGCAAGCATGACTGGGATATGAGATGTGCTTTGCCTTTGCCCCTCGTTCAAGCAGTCTGCCACCCAAGCAGGCCACCCCTGAAGCCTACTGGCTTTTTTTTCCTCCCAAAGAGATATCTTCAGTTTGGTATTTTTGTATCATGCACAAAGTACCATCTTCTTGTAATTTAAGATATAGATATGGAAAAAAAAAAGACACCATTTGCATTTTCAGAGATGCTGGCAGAGTGTGTACTGGGAACTTCTGAAAACACAAAATCGTACTTACTCAAAGCGTCTAATAGGCCTGTACCTGAAGTCTTCCATTTTCTCAGTGTCATACTGAATACAGAGATCAATGACATGACCTGATGTTTTAAGGATTGCTGTATAATTATTTATATACAATATTATAAATAATATGTATATTATCCTATAATAATAGGATAAAATGTGTTGCTTTTTTAGCACCTGACTTTGGCCTAAAAGGCGACTTGCCCTGCTAGATTTCCAAGGAACTGCTGCAGGAGAAAACAACTACTGCCATACAAGTGTTTCAATAAGTAGAGCCTTTATCTGAGCAGTGTTATTCAGCCCAGGCTGCAGCAGCTGCCTTTGCCAAGCTGGATGGTCTAGAAATTTGCAGGACAATCAAATCTGTTACTAAATGTGAGCTGTGAACCACCTGGGCTGGATCCCAACAGGCTGCCCAAAAACAAGAAGGAAACTTTGAAACTTCTAGAATATTCATTTATATATTTTCAAAAGTCAACATTTCTTATTTTTATTGAACCTTGAATTATGCTAATCGTAATGGTAAGGACAGGTAATTCAGAAAAAAAAATGAAAAAACCCTACCTTTACCTCTGGTCTGAGGAAAATATTTAGGAGTTCTCTCTTTTGTAACAGTTTTGGCTGCCAGATTTAAAAAAAAAAATCATTATTCATACATCTCTTTTCAGAATCTTTCGGTCTGCCATATCCCATATGGCAAGGGTAGGGGGAAGACAGAAAGACTAAGCAACTGTTTATAATTCAGGTTCTGTTTATTCCATGCTAAAAAATAGATTTTGAAAATCACTGTGAAGGCAGCATTTAACCATGTAAGTGTTTAAGTCAGAACTATAACTCCTGGCAAGTTGGAACTGAGTAAAAGGCACTAAAACCAGCCTTCATAAGCTCTATACAGCCCTTGTGCAGTTCCTTTCTGCTGGTAGTTATGAGCCTTGCTCTTAAAGGTGTGGAAGATGTGCCAGAAAGCTGTATCCATGTAAACAGAACTTCTGATTTCCTCACTTTGGAAATGATAAAATAGCAGTTATACTCAGAGCACCTGAGGAAATGACAGGCAAAGTTTGGGAAAACTGGCATAAAATATTAATCGTTTGCAAATTGCCTATTATTTGCTGAACACTGTGTAAAAATAGAGAGGTTGCTGTTCTGACAAGCCTGTGGACTTTTTTTTTAGCCAGAAGCATGAAGCCAGACTGCTGTGGCTGAAGGGGAACCACTGCTTTCATCTGCACTTCTCACCAGCAGACCTACACATTAAAAACTGCTGCCTAAACAGCCGAGCCACCCAGTAGGAAAGATGAAAGGGAAACCAGGATTTTGAAAACAGTCTTTCTATTCCTTGCTTTACCTCAGAGACTATGGGCAAGCCAAAGGCTCATGTTCCCCATCTTTAAAAGGCTGGTGGCAGCACTTTGCTGCCCTACAAGGATGATGAAGATATGTACATTTAATACTCTGAGACTCTCTGGCACTAAAAAGAGAGAAGCATCCTGAACGGATACAGAGTAGACAGGCTGCCCTGAAAAGGAATGACTGAGGAATGTGGCTTAATATTTGCAAATTGTGGTTGACACTTTTTTAAGGACTTAGTATTTTCTGGCAATGATAATGCTCTCAAAGGAACAGACTTACAGCCTCTTGCAAATCATGCACTAGAGCAGATGTCATATTTCTGATACTTCATTCCATTTATTTTTGGAACTCTAAAAATTCCTAAACTCTCCAAATCTAGACTGAATACCCTATCTGTGTTGTAGCATAAATATGCATAGCTGAAGCCCTGGTTATGACTGTCAATACTAACTAGAGAGCCCTAATGTGCTTAAATCTAAGCCCACTTAATTTGCACAAAGCTATACAGATGCTGTCAGTCAAGCTGGGAATTTGAAGCATATTTAAGTTGTTGATTAAGTACTTAACACTACAGGTTAATGCAAAATTGCCTGTCCTACTTTTCTTGTAGTTATATATTGGAGTTCTGTCTCACTCCTTCCAGCGCAATCAGATCCTTGTTGCCCCAAATTATCCAGGACTGGAGGAGGTACATTCCTGTATGAGGCTGCTCACTAACAACTGCCTTGTGCTGCCCATTTGCTCTCACTGATGAGATGCAGATATTCACTAGTTGAGCATGTGAGGCCCAAGGAAGGCAGGAGGAGGAAGAAGAAGAAGGAGAAGGAGGAGAAGGAGAAGGAGAAGGAGAAGGAGAAGGAGAAGGAGAAGGAGAAGATGAAGAAGAAGAAGAAGAAGAAGAAGAAGAAGAAGAAGAAGAAGAAGAAGAAGAAGAAGAAGATGAAGATGAAGATGAAGAAGAAGAGAAAGAGCTGCTACTCTTCCCAGACCTGTGGTGAGGCCATACATAGGCAGGGAGAAGGTCAGTGCCCGCAAGGGCATGTGTGGGAACAGGCACGCTCTTCTGAGAGCCTGGGTTTTATTAGAGCTCCAAAGTACTATGAGTCAAGGTGAAACTGGCAACACCAGATCCCTCTCTGCCCAAAACAGCTTCCATCTGAGAAAATCCTGACCCTATCATCATTTTGCACATGAAAGCAGGAAGATGAAACCCTCTCCCCTCTAGAGACAGGGGACTTGTGTGCAGGACGCCGAGTCAACATCACAGAGCATTTGTGCTGCCAGAACCTGAGCTTTCATGGAGAGGCTTTGATTTCTCTTTTCTTGAAGCCAAAGGCTTTGCAACAAGGGTCTACAGGATGTTTTTAGCATAAAACTAAAATATATACAAAACTACCAACCAACTTTCTAACCCTTCTTCTTACAGAGAAATGCCAGAAAAGACGAGAAAATGCCGTACAACAGACTTAAAATTCAAAAGTCTCCCATCTTTGTTGTGGGCTATTGTAAAATCTTGTAATTTTAAGCAGATGGACAGGCTGAATGTTGAGGCTTCCAGCACCACTTTGTTGAACACCACAAAAGCCAGGGCAGCTCTGTACTTCTGGAGTTCTCTCCAGCCACTGTGCTAGCAGAGCTATGCTGCAAAGCTCCTCTGCAGGTGTGTTTCTTGTGAACTTCATGCAGGGAAGACCTTAGATGCCCTCTGTTCTCACAGGCTTCACTTGAGGTGTTTGGGGCTAGGAAGAGTTCACATTTACCTACCTTTGATGCTGTTTCAAGAGATGAAAAAATGCAGTGTGGTGGTTGAAATTCATCAACTGGTTGGAGCAGAGATCACCCAGTGACATCATCTT
Organism: Anthoscopus minutus; assembly: GCA_013399455.1. Lineage (NCBI taxonomy): Eukaryota > Metazoa > Chordata > Aves > Passeriformes > Paridae > Anthoscopus > Anthoscopus minutus. The sequence continues at coordinate 45,234 of VWYI01040465.1, forward strand.
CCACCACTTCATATGGTCACAGAACTCACCTTGTCTTCTTCAACTACTGACATGCCATTCCCATAGCTGCTGCAATTGCCTGATCTTCCATGTGACTCCAGGGAATGGTATAATTGATTTCTTGCCTGTTTTAATGGAGCTTAGCAATTAGAAGAGAGGTAGAACAAACATTGCATCATTAACCAGTTCTCACAGATAAGCACCAACTGATCCTCAAACCATAACTGGGACAATAGTTGACAAAGATGAGAGCTACAGACATATCCATGGACTCAACATGATGGAGGAGTTCCTGGCACTAATCAGGGATTAGAATATTCTGGGTTATCTGCACAAACCCTGTGTCTTTAACAAGTTACTTTCTCAGCAGTTAAGGAAATTAGATTATCACCTGCCTATTTGTCTCCTGGATTGTAATGATGCAGTGGGTTGTTAAAATAATATATTCTTTAAATATGATCCCTATGCTTATAAATGGACTAAAAATCCAGGTCTGATAACAATGACACATGGAGTATGTGCCATTGTGTTAGTTTAGTCTTTAATGTACATGGGAGTTTAACCAAATGTTGTTCCCTTCAGTGCTAAAGAAAAAAACCTCATGGCTTATCTGTAAGTGTTTATTCTAGTGTTCACTTCCCTGGGAGTTGGTTTTTTAACTGTACTCCTAGGGTAGTCAGGATGTTGGTAAATATTCATTGGCAAAAACAACCCCACATGACTGGAATTCACTCCCAGCAGGCATTAAATTGGAACAGAAGAACAAAGGATATGCCAGACTTGATCAGACCACTGGTCTGTCAAGCCTGGTACCCTGCCTCTGGCAGTGGCCCATTCTTTATGCTTCAGACAAAAGAAAAGAACAATTTAAAAAACAATACACCTGTCCAGAAATGCATCCCAAATACTTAACTCAGACTTACTACCTCATCTCAAAGTAGCTGGGACTAGAGTAACAGAGAACAAAGTAACTTGATACAGTATTGCAGTGAAAGATTGTATTCAGTTTATTTTTGCTTCACTTTATTGACCATTGCTTTATTGACCTTACTTTAATATTTATGCAGTTCTGAGTATCCCTGACACTGTTGAAAATGAGCTGTGGCTTCTCAGGGATAATTTTGTGGGTGAGTGTCTCAAAAATCAGATTTCACTCTGGCAGTTTGACACACAAAATCTGCCTTTCATTTACAGCTCAAAAGCCCCTGAAGTCACCAACTTGGGTGGCCTCAGCAAGAATTGTTTGATTCCAATTAAGTTCTGCTTTTTTTATTGCAGTTTAACCTGTAAAAAGGCTTCATCAGGTCACCCTGCCCAGGACCCACTGTGGTGGGCAATGCACAAGCCTATCTCAGTTTTGACACCCCCTGCTTTCATAGGCTTTTCTGTTCTGAACAGAATTTTTGGCAAGGGCTTGGGATAGATAAGCCAGCTGGGAAGGTGGAGGAAAACTTCTACATTAATCAGGACAAAATTAACAGGATTCTCCCACACTGGTATGATGACAGACCTGATCTACTCATTGAATATGTGGTTTTATTGGCAGTATCAGGAAGGAAACTAGGCTTTCAGCGACATGGAAGCTGAGTGTTGATCTCAGCCCAGGTATAATTACCTTCTGGAGAAGATCTGAGGCCTACTGATGAATAAGGTGCTCAGTACCCAGCCTTGGGCGTCAAATAAAGGCTGTTAGCAAAGCTTAGAGGTCCCCAGAGCTGTGTTCCTCATGGGCAACACACAAATAACACAAATGTACCATATCTTTGTGCAGGCCAAGTCTCTTCAGGCCTGTGAGCAAGAAAAGCATCTCTGTTTCCAGGTGAGTAAGAAGGGCATTTAGACAAACTTCCTGCACGTTTCGAATCCCCCTGCCTCATGCCACTCTCAAGCACTGTAGCTGAGAAGTCTTTGACTCCCAGTGCACTGTATCACACAAAGTGTATGTGTCATGAAGTCTTTTCTTTTGTCCCTAATAAATTGTAGCCACCTATGTTGTGAGCCAGGGCTTTGTCAAACCAACACGCGTGAAAAGCGATGCTCACAAAGACGGGCGCGGGGACGCCGCTGGCAATGAGTGACTGAGTGCTGAGGAACCAGGCCCGGCGAAAGGGACCAGTGCTTTAACCTTAAAAGCTGTTCTGAGCACGTCCAGTCAGCATGGGAAACTCAGTCAAGAACAGACATCTGTGTTTTCGGTCTGTTAACTTGTATTTGACAGCTTGGGTTTTGGCAGCCTGAAAAGATTAAAAAAAATGCAGCGCAGCCAAGGCCAGCCTTGCATTGAAGCAGATAGCGGCGAGGGATTAGAGGTGGAAGGGAGGCCAAGGTGCCAGGCACAGCGGTAGTGGTGGGCCCAAAGCTATGACAACAGCCACGCTGCTCACTTTTCCTCAGCTGGTAGCTGTTTGTTTGAGGATTTGTGCTGCCTGCCCCCTGGGTGAGGGTTTGCAAAGCTCCTGCTTGGAAAACATTTCCATCTGCATTTCTGCACACAGCTGAGGGAGGAGAGGAAGAGAGGAGCATGGCCTGGGAGTCTGATGCTGCTCCCCACACCCCATCTCCCTCAGGCTCTGCCTGGGCTGGGTGAATTCACAGCCAGATCCAAGCTCTTCCCAATGCCTTTAGAGCTGGTAGAGCTCTCCCCCTGCCTCTACAGAGTGTTCACCCACTGAATTACTGAAGGTAATTCAAAAAAGGAGCTCACATAATGTGACTGCCATAGGGTATAAAACTGACTGAGAAGGACAAATGTAGAGCCTCCAGTGCATAATGAATTTCTGAGTCTGTATTTGTGGCCATATTTGCTGGTAAGGTTTTTTGTTCCATTGCCACAAGAAGGGAATCAAGATTTTTGCCTGATTGAGCCTGCAACGGGGCAGCAGATTTAGAGAAATGTACTTGTCCACTTTTTGCTGCTGGAAGCTAAATGCTGAGAGAGAGCTACATGCAATACCCACAGCAAAACTTTTATTAACTCCTGCCACTTTTAAAGCTGTGTCAGGCCACAGCATGCTCCAGCACACTGAAGCATTCTAATGTTGAGCTGATGACAATGGTATGCTGTTGACAAAAATTTTGCAGGCATTCTCCTTCCCCCAGAGGCAAGAACCAAGAAGCTGAGACTGCTATGTCTACCTCCTGGTAAAAAGGTACTTCTGTGCAATGAAATAGGAGCTCAGAGTAGTGTTGAATGTCACACTGAAAAGTGTTGGTTTGGTGGAGGAGGAAACACCCAGCAATGTTGTCTTCTGCTGGTGCAATGGAGACAGGCTAGAAGGCAAGGTTAGAAGGCAAGGCTATGCTGCTCCAGAAATCCACCCTGCAGGTGAGCAGTAGGACTAGCTGAACCTCTGAGAGCCTGTGACCATTCTAGCTCAAGGTCATTTAGCAGTAGCATCTGACAGAGAAGGCATTTCTTACAGGCTAACCTGTGATGAAAGATGTTTTGTGACTGCAAAATAATCCAATCAATAAAGAGAAATAGGAAATGCCAACATATTTCATTTAATTAATTTGTTAAAAAATGTGACTGGTAAGAGGGCAGGGTTACATTCCCAACATCTGTAGTGCTTATAATAAACCACAGAATAGAATGGCACCATAACAGCCCAGTTCTAGTCTCTGGCTAGGACAGAAACACTGAACATTTGGAATTATTTTTGATTACTCCTCTAGAACAGCATGCACAGCCCTTATGGAGTGTCCAAGCTGCCATGTGGCTTGTTCAGGGGAGTCGTGAGTGTCTGAGCAGACATATGGTGAGGCGAGGAACCAGCCGGTGCGGGTTGACGCAGACACTGCCAATTCACTTTCTGCTGCTGCTGGGCAATTAGGCACATCAGGAACACAGTGAGCTACATGTTTGTAAGTGAAAAGACATAAAGTGTCTGCAGGGCTCATACACACTTTCCCTGCCATTGTCTTAATCCGAGTCTCCCCTGGCAGTCACCAAAAAGTAGGACAAAAATAACTCTGTTTGAGCTGAATGTATCTCTGTGCAGAGAGATCATGTAATGCCTTCCACAGCATTCAGGCCTTGCCTTGGGGCTGCATATGGCTCATGGGTGAAGCAGCTGTACAAAGAGGGGTGTTGTATTGAACAAGTTCTTTTGGCACAATAAAACTCTCTGCCGTAAGAATAAAGCTTCTTTGTGCCAGGAGCAGAGCATTTCCAGTGTGTGGCAGTGGAAGGAACACCCCTAGAGACTGAGCAGCATCAGGCATCCTTTTCCAGCATGAGGCATCTTTCTCTGGTGCTGCAGAGCACACAGCAGCATTGATTGCAGAGATGGGCTACTCAAAGGAGTTTTCTCCTGCACCTGCCTCTGCCCCCCAGGCCACGGGCCAGCCATGTCAGGGTGGTCACCTCACTGAGGGAGCTCAGGGTACAAAGATGAGGACTCACTGCTGCAGGGTTGTCTCTGAAAGTGTGAGGTGGCTGGAATCTGCTGCTCTAGTTCAACCAGGCCATCGTGGGACCTCTGGCAAGGATGCCAGACATGGCCAGGACACCAGGAGTCAGCAATCTCTTCTCCTGCACCCTACAAGGCCAGGATTGTGGTTCACATGCAGGCTGGAGGGCTAAAAAGCCCCAAACAAGAGTTCATACCCCAGATAGAGATGTCATTTCTTAAATGTTCTCCTGCTGCTGGTCCAAACCCAGCTTGTGAGCTGAGGGGGCCTCTGCTGCCACTCTTATAAAATGAAAAATGCTCTGTACAGGCAGGAGCACTTGTGAGGCTGGTGCTTAAAGCCACAACTGAAAACAAACCAGACAACAGAATATCAAACCAGACACTGACTAACTCTGAAACCACATGCAAGTCTGACTTCAGCTGAGTCTGCCAAAAGTGCATGGCAAAATGGCCAGTGTGGTCACATTTCCTTTGTCCCCAGGCCTGGGCACTGTGATGCTGTGAAGCAGAGCATTCATCCCCACAGTGCTGGCCAGGGGATGGACCAGCCTCTGGAGCTCCCAGTGCTGCCAGCCCACCCCAGCCCCATGGCTGCTCCCCAGCAGGTTGTCCAAGTGCTCCAACACTGAGCTGGGAAGTGCAGCAAGACCTGATTCCATCTGCTGGCACCAGTACAGGGCATTTGTGGGTGGGCAGGGTGATCCAAACCATCGTGGTATGCTGAGCTGTTGGGTGGCTGAGAGCAGCAGGATCTGTGGGCACCTTGGCATTTTGTTGAGCAGCCCAGACAAGGTTTTTTATCTGGCTTTTATTTGCAGCAGGAGCTGTGGTAGTTAGTGGGACCTTTCACAGGGGTCTAGGGGATGCAGGCAGAGTCTGCAGGTAGAAAGAAAACATATCTGAATTTCAGACATCCCCTTGGTTTGGAAAAGGGATGTTGATGGTGTTAAAGCTGGGCTGAAGAAAGGTCATGACCTGCCACGATTGGTGCTGTTGAGACTGCATGAGACACAGCCTAGTCTCCTCTCCTTGGCTGAGGGAAAGGCTGCCAGCTCCCAGATCCTGTGATGGCAACTGCCAGGGCTTTGTCTGTGAGCAGCTACTGCTGTGCACCACTGGAATGCCTGGGGAATTTCTGCCTTAAAACTCACCCTGTCTCCAGAGCAATCAAGTGTCAGGATGAGAGGGACCAATTAGAGTCCACTATGGAGAGTGGGAGAGGCTGCAATGCTATTCACTCTCTGTCACTTCAAAAAGGTTTTATTTTCTGGGTGTTTAATATGCAAATATTTAATGGGGTGTATTAGAGCATTACAGCCATAACTTGAGACCTTTCAGTCAAGAGTAAACAGGTGCTGAGTCTTTATTTTCAAGGCCAGGCACAGCTGCAAGGCTGCCCTGGTACATGATTACGGGATGCTGCTGGGACTTTTTCCACATCCCTCCCCCACAATGCTGCACATGCTTCTGCAAAAACCCTTTTTTGTCTTTCTGCAAAAGATTGTCTCACTGTTCAAAAGGAATAGGAAAAAAGAAATGTGATTTATTAGCTTTGGCATAGAGGGCAAGGTTTTGACCTCAGGTGTGAATCTGAGAAAAATACTATTTTCTTGACAGCCAGCCCTCTTGGAGTGAATTAAAACTGCTATTGTGAGGAAATGGATTAAAGCCATTTCAGCTTTTATGACAGTACAAGCTGGTTACTTTACAGAGCATCTAGGATGTAGACTCACCCCAAGGTGCTTTATAATCATTGGTTTAAAGTGAGAGAATTTGCCTGCAGAGATGAATCAATGGGTGTGTTTTATGAAACATTAATGACTGCTTTTGTAGATGTAAATTTGGGGGTATGTGTCTGCATCTCTCTGTGCTGTCCTGCAGCTGCAACTTAAGCTCTTTTGCTGTTAGTGAAGATCATAATCCAGAAGTGCAGTTTTGCTGGAGGAGCTTTACATCATCTTGTAATGTAAACAATATTGTAAGAGAGCCCGACAGCCCCACAGGATTTTCATTGGGCTATGATTGATGTGGAAAAGGATGGAGCTGCAGTGATTCTGCATCAGTCACAGCTCTCGCCTGGCTCTAAAACTGACCCTGTTAGCACAGTCTGACTTGGATCATTTGTCTCAGAAGTACCAAGGGATTTTAAAACAGCTGTGGATTCAACCATTTCAAATGGGAACATATTTTTGGTTTGTGGTAAGAACAACATAAACCGTATGTGTTTCAGGACTCAGGCCTCAGCATTCCTGCCCTGTTTTGTCAGTGTGTCTTTGCTCTCCTCGGCAGCATTCACACATACGGGTCCATGGAGGCTTTTTTTGGTTTGGTTCTGTTTTTCCGCTTCAAGTCTTCCTCCCTTCTTTTTTCCTTCCATCTTTAAAGGAAGAGAGAAAGAAAGAAAATGCATCACCTTTGCTTTTTGGGGCTAGGCAAGATTTAGATGAGGCAACACTTAAGCAAAGGGACCATTTATTTGTCAGCCTTAGATGTATCCCTCATCTGATATGTTTTCTCCTAAATACTGTTAAATGTTCAAGTGCCCAGTGGTAAAAGCAAGTACCAGGCACCATGGCAGAGCCCTGAGCACTGCCAGCCCCATCTCTGTGTCCAGATGGGTAACCCATTTCACTCATGCAAAATCACTCTGCTTTTCTGTTCCTCAGCCCTTTAGATCACTCCTCCCCTTCTCCTTCAGCAGGTTCCTTCCCCACTGACATCTGTTCCAAGGAATGATGAAATGAGCTTTGGAGCAATTACCATAGTTTGTATTTTCCAAACCAGCTTGCAGCATGTGTATTGAAAACACCAACATTAAAAATCAACAGGGTGTAAAAGGTACCAGAGTCTCCCACCTCAAAGCTAATGATGTTTTGCCGTGTGAACAAGAGCTGTGTATCCTAATTTGCAGGCTCCTTTCTCATTTGTGCAATTTTGAGCTGTTGTTTAATGAAGCCCGTCTGGTTCCCATGATGGGAAATTATATTATCACAATGCTCATGTTAAAGGCCTTATATTTCACCCCAAGCACCTGTGGCTGCACAGCAAGGAGGAAAGCTCTAATGTGCCAAGTTGGATTCAGATTTTGAAGCAAGGAAAGTCTGATTTGGGAAATCTCCCAAAGGCTCCTCTGCCTTCCTTGCAGCCAAGCGCAGCAGGGGCTGGGGAGCTGGTGGGCTGTTGGGGTGCCTGCAGTCCAAGGCAGCTCTGTGCTGCAGCCAGCAGCTGGGGATTAATATCACAGAGAGAGTAAGAGCTGAGTTATTTCCGCAATCCGTTCACATAATGGATGTGAATGTCAAGATGTCGCCATCTGAAGTATGAGCACCTTGGAACAAAACAAAAAATTGCTGGCAGTGTCAGCTTTCAGGAATGCTTTTCAGAGGTGGTGGAAAGCTGCACATGCAGCACTCACTTTCTTCAGCATCTTCTTTTCTGAATAAGGGGTGACCTCAGGCCCTCTCCTCTTCCTCCACAGACAGTCAAGCACAGGTCTCATAAACTAAACCCTATGCACACTTACTACCATGTGAGCAGCTCTTTGGCAGGCAGTTTCTCAGGCAGGCACCCTGCTTGGAGTGGATTTGTGGCTCCAGTGTGTGTTCAGACTCTGCCAAAGGGCTGTGAATAGACCTGAACATCAACAAATCCTTCCTGAGGTTTTATTCCCCACTTTGCTGCAGACTGCCCGGAGCTCCTGTCAAACATGTGACATGGGCTGATTTGGCAGTGTCCCATGTACAAACACACCCTGAATCTGTAGCTCCAGGACCAAAGCAAAGCTGGAGGAAAGTTTACTGCTAACCAGGAGATGGCTGTAATCACATTGGTACTGAACTGAAGCGCTCCATGCTCAGGAGCTTCCTGTCTGGAAGTTTGAGTACTGTCCACACCGTCATCAGTGCAGCTGGTCAGAATAAGCTCCTCTGTGAGCTCGGATTATACTGAAGAGCCATCTACTTTGCAGCTGTTAAAATGCTTCTTTCTCAGTCTGGGAACACAGACAGGGGAAGCTGCATTGCTACATCTTGGCCTTGGATGCCCAGCAAGCCTCTGCCCCCGGGACCCTAGTACTGATATATGACATCAGTAGGAAGTTTGGCCTTGTATGTCCCATAGAAAAATACTTCTGGCTTTGCTCTGGGTCAGCATGTGGGACAGTGCTGCTTACTATTTGTAAGGATCCTTGGCCAGGCCCTGTAAGAGCTTTGGAATAGGGGCATGGAGAATAGAGGGAGTTTTCCCAGGAGCTCCTGTATTTGGTGCCTACACTGAACAGTAACCCATGTCTTAAAAATCAAATGTCTCTTATATCAAAAGAGTTGTGAAAATAAAAATTTTCTCTCAAAGAGACACTGCTTCCCAAAAGGGCTGCCCAAAAATTGTCAGTAAGGAAAAATCAAAGCTGAGGTATCACTCTTTCACCATCTCAAGTCAACTGCAAGGAGATAACTGGTATTGAAAATATTGGATGCAAAATAGGTATCAGATACTTGGATCAGTCCCTGTCCATGGTCTGTCAGGATCCTTCAAGGGCTGAACAGTATTTCCCATCTCCCATCCCATGTTACCAACTTTCCCATCATGTAATGAAGTTTAATTTCCCAGAGAACAGAAGTGCCCTGGCATTCAGACCTAGCTGCCTGATTTGAATTTAGATTACTTCATCAAGGTAATAACAAGATCTGGGATCACAATCTGCTGGAATAATTTAGAAAGCCATGTGAGGTCACTATTGCTTCTTACAAATAGAGCTTATTTACCTGGCAGTAACTTGACCTGGAAGAGAGAGGTTTATCTTCTTGGCATGCCTAGTCTGAGTAGTTTGACAATCTCTACATAAATTTGAGATCTTTCATTCTCCAGCTGGTTGTTATTACTTATAATCTCTTAATGCAAAAAGTATTCCTTCTAGGGGCCCCTTTCTTTGCCTTTCTTACCTTTGCTTTTTTTAGGAAAAAAAAGATATATTGCATGTTGGTTTGCCTTTGCAATCATTGTAATTCAGGCCCATGCCCTTGCAATTATATATATTTGGTCACTACACCTGAAACCTTTGTTATGCTTTATGTTTTAGGTGCTTCTTCTAAAGGTGAAACTTCTAAATGTTTCACTGTATTATAACATACAATTTTCAGGAAAGATTGCTTAAGAGACCTATATTGGAAACTTTGTCTTGTGGACACACCCCATTTACTTAGAATCCCTTTTGTGAGGAGATTACAAGCAGAATAGCAGAATTGCAGGATTACAGTATAAATGGGAAAACATTTTTGCACGGATTCCTGAGAGAAGCCTGATTCTGACCAGTCTCAGGGTAGCCGTGCTGCAGTTCTTTCACATCACACTCCACTCCTCTTTGTGTGTTTGAGACTGACAGTGGGTTTTTGTCATCCCTCACTGCCCTTCTCCATGTCTTGGGACACACTCCCCATCTCTTGCCCCCTTCCTTGGTGCCAGCAGGGACTAAGCAGCTCCTCCTCACTGTCTCAGCTGCCTGCCAGCTGCTTCCTCCTGATGTCTGCACTGCTGCCCCTTCTCCCTCACCTACTGCTGACACATCGGGGGATTTCTGCTGTCCTTTGAACCTCTCTGGCTGCAGGAGTGTGAAACACCTCCTCAGCATTTCCATGTTCTAGAAAGGGTGGTTTCACTTCCTTTTTGGGTTTTTGAGTTTTCTTAACTCCAGGAGGGCAGCCCACTCTGGGTTCTGCTTGCTGCTCCCTTAACCAGAAAGAGCTAATGCAAAAGAGCTGCGTCATCCTCATGACCGAACACCGTGGGGAGCCCTGTGCCACCTTCACCATTGTACAGGGAATGAGGGAGAGATGAGATCAGCTGGAAGTGAGTTGTGCCTCTGGTGTCTGTCCAGGGCTGGCAAGACTCACAGTGAAGTGACTTATGTGTCCCATCCTGGTCACTGATGTCCCTCAAGCATGTGATGGCCGCCCTTGTCTGTGCACCAGAGCTTCCCTCTGGGAATCCTAGAGGCATGGCCCATAACCAAAGCACATGCAGGGTGAGTCCCAGAGCACTGGGATGCTGGGAGCCTGGTGGGGTCAGCCTGCTGTGGTGCTGTGTAAGACCCAGCCCAAGAACTGTAAGGCAGCAGATCCCTGGTGTCCAGCCTCAGCTTCACTGTCAAAACAGAGTCACTGCCCTGACTGTCTGTCACCAGCACTTGGCTTAGAGCTTGCTGACCAAAGGGCAGCCACCCTAGATGGAAAGAAGCAAGAAATGATGCTGCAGAACGTATTTGCATCAATATTGTAGTGCAAACATCCAGTTTGATACCTTTATTATAGTTGTTGCCTGGGCCTCTGCTGTTTCTGGCAGCAATATTTTCTCTTTTCTTCTTGGATTATCTGGACCCCAGTAATTACCAGTATCCTTCCCTTTATCACTGAACCTCATTTAACAATGTGGCAAACAACAGCAGCCTCAGAGATGCCAGTTTTAACGTGACTAAACCCTCACCCACACTTTCAAACTGGGACAGTTCAGGAAGAGCTTTTATGTAAGATGATGCAGAGCATTACAGCCATCCCCATCAGGTGTTGGCTTTTTTCCCCCTTTTTCTTCATCTTTGCCTTAAGATGTTGAAATTTTAGCTTGTATTTGCTTTTTTTCCAGCTCATGACTCCACTTGTGACTGGAAGGCATGGCACTGGAGCAGGGCTCTGCTGATGTCTGTAACATCAGCACGGGGCTGTCAGGGAGCAGACGGCATGTGACCAGGAGAGGCTAAACTGGGACGCTGTGATTCAGATGCCCGCCTTCCCTATTTCTGGCTCTGATTCCAGGCCCAGGTTCTGCCACTCCCTCTCTTTGAGGTGGCAGTGCAGGGCCACCACAGCTACCAGGGTTGGCAGCCAGGGCCCCAGGCTGCACAAAAGAAGCATGCACATGAGGAAGAGCATCAGCCATGAAAGAGGAACTAGCAAGCGGACTGAGCTGGAAATACCCCAAGGAACACTAGTCCCACTGCAGAAGCTGAGGCATTTCCTGCTTCTCCAGCAAAAAGAAATTCTCAGCCCTGCACGAGGGAGCTGCTGTGTCCCCTCTGGCTCCTCTCCCATTGCTTTTGCTTTTGCTGTGCATTTCTCAGCAGCTCTCCCCACAGCCTGACATCCCCAGCTCTTCCTCCCTCTGCTCAGTCAAGTGCCTCTGATGGATGGCAGGTGGAGGGATGCTCCTGGGGGATTTATCCAGCAACCTTCAAACTATGCAGAAGTGTACAACTTCCGCCCCTGGAATTTGCAGGTTATTTTTAATTGGAAAAGAGATTTAATTGAAGATTCAGGACTATGTCTCCTGTTGGGTTTTTACCTATGATGAGTTAAAACATGTTACAGGGATTTTAAATTATGGGGCAGTGTCACACAAAAGGGGTATAATTTCATTCTTGTGAGAGCTGCCCACAGACATCTGAGAGCAGTGCTCTTCCTACACATCCTGCCAGTGGCCCAAATCTAAAATTAATAAATTTACAAGATGCAGAAAGCAGAAATGAAACTTACTTGCCAATCTACACTGCACAAACTGATAAGATAAAAGGTTGTTTTACACAAAACATGTATTTAAGCCTCATCTGCCATTTCAAATATCAAAACAGCTATTTAAGACTGTTCTGATATTGCAGATATTATGGCTGATGACAAAAAGGGGTGGAATTAAAAGCCACTCTCCTTTGGTGTTCAGTAAGTGGCTCTGGAAGAAGCAGGGACAGCTCCATGCCTACAGATATTTTGTAAAAAACCTTAGAAGGACAACAAAGAGTGAGAGCCTGTGGCAAAATGCTGGCTGCAGGCAGCCTTTTCCTGCCCAGCCAGTGAACCTGTTAGTAGAAGCAGAACATCAGAGTACAACTTCTGCTGGACTTCACAGCCCAAACCCTCAGCCTAAAGCTCTTGATCAAAGGCCTCCCCAGCCCTGTCCCTCTTCCCAGTCCCTGTCCCTGCTCGTCTCAGCCTGCTCCTGGTACAGGACTGGTTTCTCTTTTTTCCTAGTTTTCCTTCACAGTCTGTATATTCTTTTCTATCTCCTGTAAATCTCTCTTGCTATCTATGGTCTACCAGGTCTATCCCACAGTCTCTCTACTCTTCCTCCATCTCCTACCCAAATTTTGGTTCCCCCAGGGAAATGGCACTTTCTGCATCTGAGCTACTTTCCTCCCTGCCCATTATCTCTGCTTTGCTTCTGCTGGGTCTTCCCGCTTGTGTCTCCTGATGTCTTCTCACAAATGAGTCCAGTTCCACCACTGCTTCCCTGTACCTGCATTTGCTTCAGAGAAACCTCCTGCTGCCTGGAAGCAGCGTTAGGCTCAAGAGGACCCAAAGCAAAGTGGAGATTTGAATATTCCTCCTCCACGAGCAGATGGAAAGAATCTGCTTAGCCTGACCTGTGAAGAACCCCTCTATTGCCCTCCCCATGGACAACTGCCCTGGCAGAAAAGGCTTTTCCTCCTGACTGCCTCTCCTTCTCTCTCCAGCTGTGCTCTTTGCCTCTGGCTTCTCACATTCTTCACCAGTCATCAACCATCCCTTCCCCTCTGACATCCTCCGTGGGCTGTGTGTGGTTTGGCAGTAACAGCCTCACCTGCACTGTCACCTCTCAGGAGCAGTCGTGCTGTGCTCTGCCTGCCCTCATCACCCCTACCTGGCACACACATTTTGAATCCTGCTGTTGCTCTTTGACTCAGACCAGACACTCAGCAAGGTGGCAGGATACTGCCTAGAAACAAGGCAAAGAAGCTTATCCTCCATCCCTACCTGATCTTCCTTGTGCCAGGTTTTCTTTTCCTTTCCCTGCACTGTCCCTCCATCACAGATTTTGTGTGTTAACATGTCCTGATTTAATTTTTCAGTTCCCACTGAGAGGCCATAGTTCAGCTCTCTTCTGGGTCCTAACTGATTCTATTTTCTCAGGAATCTTTGTCACCTTGTTAGAAACCTTTCCTCCTCTCTCCAGCTTGGTCTTTTCCGTCTGCCCCTGCACCTGCCACTCAAAGAACTCCTCCCATTCTTTCCCCTCCCTCTTTCATTTTATGCTCATATATATTAGATTTGAAGAACTGGAGAGACTTGTGACTTTTAAGTTCCAACAATACTCTGGTCTTGGCAGATTTCAGTGATGTTGTCACAGATGAATCTATTGCCTGGGAAACTGGAGCACCCCACCTGTGTCCTGCCCTGCCCTGCCCTCAGAAGTCACATGCACTTGGACTCGGCTGGTTTTGATGTAATTATTCTTCCAATATGTCTCTCTGGGCTTATTATTTATCCTGTGTAGGATTCTCTCTTACCCTTTTAGTTCTGACACTGACCACATCTCTCCTGCCATGCTATCCCCCTAACCCCTGCATTAGCAGATCATTTCAGTTCATTTCTTAGCAAAAATTATGTATCTTCATAAGTTTCTATTATAGTGCTTCTCTTTCCAGTCAAAAAGCCAGAGGTGACATGAAATTGAATAACTTTCAACTATTTTCTCAATAACTGTTTTCCACTGCATATTTGTAATCTCATCTGGAAGAGTATTTAAAAAATGTTGCAGAGGACCTTGTTGTGACTAATACAATGCTGTCATGCAATTAGCACCATACTTGTCTAAGCAATCTAGTCTTTAGAGAAAAATTGCCATATCAATAACATTTATCAATCCCACATAACACTAACCACCAAGATATCAATCCATTTTTTCCTTCAGTCAGTTGACACTATATAACCTCCGTTAAATGCAGCACATCTGTTTGTGTAGGCCCTTTTCTTCTTCAGAAATAATGGTTTGCCACACAATTCATGAAAAACAACCCAGCCCAGGGGCTCTTCTCCAGTAATATTTGGTGTTCAATGCTTCAGAGCAATGTCTAAGCTTCACTTACATGAAATAAGGTAATTTTTTTCCTGCCTTTACCCAGCAACAAGGCTATGTACTCAGCGAGAAAGCTTGCCTCTCCTGTAGTGTTACAGTCCCTGGCATAAATACAGGTACAAATCTCACTGTTACCAGTACAAGGACTTAATGCTTTTGGTTTGACTGTTGCAAAAAGCCACTGAAGCCTAATCTGAGTGGAATGCTTTCCCTTGTCCCTGCCGTTTCTGGTGCTGTCTTTCATCTCACTCCTTTTGCCTGCCCAGAGTGGGCTGGGGGCGAGCTGGGGGCACTCTGCTGTTCCTGCAGCATGGAGAAACCATTCCTAATTCATCTTTCAGCAGTGTGGTGTGAGGAGCCAGCTGAAGTTGTATCAGGAATCAAAGCAGTTTTGTATGCCATGACTCTGGAGGAGTAACACATGCTGCAGAAAATACAGGGTCTGAAATAATAGACACTGGGGGGAAATAAAAAGCATGTCAGAGGTGGATTGTTAAGCCCTCACAGTCAAATCCTGAGGGGTCTTTAGCCATTCCAAGGAACTTCTGTTGACTTCAAGAGGCCTCCAGCTGCTCATCCTCCTTCAGGATCTGTACACAGGGCTTTTACATAATGGAAAGATCTTCTCTGACTGGCAGGAAAGTGCAAGAGTTTTGAGCACAATAAAATTATTTTCCTGGATTTGTGGAGTAGGCAGCATAGATATGGGGTCGTAACAGCAGTACCAGTTCCTCTGGAAAGTGGGGACATGACTCCAGCTTCTGGGAATGTAGTGCTGCTTCTCAACTGGCTGCAGTGAAACAGTGTGTAAAATGGGAAACAAAAAGAGCTGCTGTCAGAAGGGCTGGTAGGTAGCAGATGCCTGTGTGGCTCTCTGGAGAGAGGAAAATCTCTTAATTCTGATGGCTTTGAGCTCCTGGCTCTTCAACAGACTGCATATTGTAAACCCTGAAACCTGCCTTAAAACAAAAGACACTTCCTTGTTTCCATGTGGTGTGGAAGGGGTCCCATATGATTCTTCCCAGGGAGGCAGCGATTGCTAGTAAAACAGTATTTCAGTGTTCATGCATCCCACAAAGGGCAAACATTATTATTATTATTATTATTATTATTATATATTATTATGATTAGGCATTGAACAGAAGTGCTGTAAGTCAGTATTATTTCCGGTAGTTCAGACGCTGTCTGCAGGACACCTGCTCTCCATGGTCATTTCAAGACAGCTCCTGCCTTGTTGTTATTGGCTCCATACCAAGAGCCAGCAAAGCAAAACAATTTTCACTTAAGCCCAAACTTACTGTTCTCCTGTCAGCTTCCCCATAATGTATTACTTCACCATGCCCTTTGACCTACTGCATTTCTTTATGGAGAAATATAATTAATTTTGAGACACAGCTTAGCTCTGGGATTCAAAACAGTTTCACGTGTTTATCAAAACATTCATTTTTTCTTTCTTTTTAAATTTTCAGGCAGAAAAGGTTATGAGGGTTAATCAAAGCACCACTCCTTCCAAGAGCTCCAAATGCCAGCATGGCTGGAAGAAGCTGATGGAGGGAGGAGGATGGAAGGGGCAGAGGGAGTTCTCAGCCAGGACCAATACCAGGGGATGTTTCTCAGCCTGACTCCCTCAGGCAGAGGGAGGTGTTCCTGGGAGCTCAGCTGCAGGAAGGCATGAGAGACACCTCGACTGCACAAATAACCAGTGGTGTGTGTGAGTTGGCTCCCTGCAGATCTCTCTGGGCTTTGAGGGAAGATTTGTTGACATGCTGAAGCTGCTGCTGCCCACAGCTACATCATCACCTGCTCTTCCTGGGCAGGCTTCCTCATGGGGACAGCTCAGCCTATCCAGCAATGAGTCCCAGCGATCCAGGCAAAGAGCAGCATCTTTTTCTCACAGAAAGCAGGACACTGACAGGATGTTAAAGTGGCCTGCCATCTTCCTTATTCATGCATTCATTCATGAGGATTTGTTATATGAGTGATGACAAATCTTGTCACCGGTGGAAGGTCTTACTTGTCATACCAATAGCACCTGCTTCATTTGTGGATTATTGTCCAAAGACTGAGGCATTTCTAGAACCCATGAAGGACGCAGTTAAGCCTCCTTTATCATCTTCTCTTTCTTCTGCAACAGAATTGCTTATTTTCTGGGACACATTCACAGTCTATCTGAGAGCAGGTGCTGCAAATCCAACATGTGGGTGCTGTTAATCCCACAGAAATTATTTTAGGAAATGGAGGGGGAAGGGAAGTTGCATATAGGTATAGGAATTAAAAAATCTTCTAAAAAATCTGCTAAATAAAAATTTAGCACATTTCTGAGGCATCCAGAGGCCACCCAGCACTGCAAACAATCAGTAACTGGAAAGAGATCTATTTAGTAAATTATGAGATATGCACATAGCATCAAATGTTCAAAAGAATCTGAGGTTTCTAGTCCTTAGAAATTCAACAATAGTGCCATATCTGATGCTCCACAGAAAGCCTTGATAACCCTTTGCAAGACCAGCCAGCACCTTTGAAGTCAATGGCAACGTTGCCACAGTAATATCTCTGAAGATCTCTGTTGGCTCTTACCTTGCTGGAAGACCATCTATTTTGTAACACTCAGGTTCTTTGAACTAACAGCACTCCCTGGGCTTAGAGCACCTGACACGTTTGTTGCCAAATTTCTTTGCTTCTTTCTTACTGCTCTTCCAAAGCAAAGTCTCCTATAACTTCATTTTTTTATTGTTTTCAAAAGAAAAAAAATAAAACACCAAAAAGCCTGGTTCCATAATAATGTCTAACTTTGCAGGAATATTATACAAATAGCCTGTCTGGGATCGAAGCTGCAACCATTTGCTGGATACCTCACTTTGTACATCCCCTTAGTTTAATTCATTTTTCTTAATGAGAATGCAAACATACTTCCTGAAAACATACTTGCATGGAAACTAGTGGGAAAGAGTCTAGCTTTTATATCAAGAAATATGCAAAACTAGTTGGGAAACAGACTCCTTTTGGGCTCCTTTTTTTAAAAAGAAGTCAGCATTTCATTGTCATATTGGGAGGATTAAATAATGTTCAAATATGTTTTGTCACAAATCTGGCACAGACTGGGCAAAGGCAGTGGTCCAAAGCTATTATGAAAGCCATAGCTGGCATTTAACATCATGCATCGCCTACAAAAACAAGAAACCTCACAGCACACTCTGATCTAATCATGATACATTTGACAGCTGAATGCCAGAAAGTTCTTTGCCAGCTGCTTAATGGCATGAGGGAGAATCCAAAGGACAGAGTGACCCCCACCCAGGCCTGGCCTGGGGACTCAGCCCTGAGGCTGTGGGGTGAGCCAGGCTGTGCTCAGCTGGCTGTGCCAGGATCTGCTAAGCTGTATGAGATTGCACAGCAGACCAAACTTACCCTTTGAGCATTTTGGGCAAAATGAGAAGTGAACTGCTCTGTGCTGGGTGCTCCTACAGAAACCTCTGTGCCTTGGAAGTACTCACACCTCCCACACTGCCCCAGCAGCCTGAATGGAAAACAAAGCAGAGAACTGAGCTTCCAGGCCACATCACAGCCAGTCCTTAGCAGGGGCAGAATAAAAGCAGTTCTGGGGTACCTGGTTGTAGCCAGAGACAGGGAAGCAGCTCAAAATGCAATCAACAATCTCTACTTTTTTAATCTGAATATCCTTATCATTATGACATCTAATAAAGATGAGAAACCAATCGTAATTTGAAGTGTTAAAATCTGAAGTGTTAAAACCTTTTGAGTAAATTAATTCTCCCGTCTGTCAAGCACAAGTCCACGTAGCCAAGATTAACTACTCTTTTAGTACCCAAACTAAGATAAATGATCATCTTGTCCACAAGTCATCTATACCATTTCCCACAGGAAGACAAGGTTTGAATCCAAATTGATTCTGAAAACCCCTGAGGTATGGTCAGAAATCAAAAAGATGTCAGAAAAAAACACTTAAGAGGGAAATGCCAAATTCAAAAGTCTCCAACAAACAAGCCCAACCTGTGGCCCTCATGAACAGCGACCTGCCAGGCAAGAGATCTACAGTCTTTAGAGATCCAGCAACTCTGAATGGTTGGTATTGTCTGCTCACAACGTAAGAGAAGGCAAATGTCATCCTGGGACACACACACACACCTGCAAGAGTGTTTCATGTAAAACACAGAAGAAATTGTTGTGCTCTAATTGGCACTGGTGCATACTCTGCGTAGTTTGGTGTCCAGTTCTCAGCATCATGTGTTAAGGAAAATGGATGATCAAGGTCCAAAGATTCTCATCTGAAAGCCCAAAAGTTTAGAAGATGCAATCCAAGACAAAAGGCTGATGAACTGGGTATTTTCTGTGTGGAAATGAGAAGATGAGGAAAACTTAAAACTTATCTGCCTGGCAGAAATCTGACTTCTTTCTACCCATTATACACTGGTGATATGAAGTGTGATGTCTTCCACTCTCTGCTTTTGTTTGGTAAGGTTTGGTACAGCAGGACTCTGCAAATTTAGACCACCTGTTAGAGCATTTTCAGATCTTTTATCTGTCTGAGCCAGAGCTTCCTCAGATCAAAGTCCTGCAAGATTCCCCTCAGGATCCAGTTTTGTGGCCGGCATTCATCACAACCAACTGCTTTTGAAGACACCAAATCATCTGGGACATCACATGGTTTAGCCCTGAAATGCTGCAATGAAGCTGAGACAAGCTCTGGGACACGATGGTTCTTAGTCACAGCACCAATCTGAGGGGTGACTGCTGGTCCTTGGAGACACGGCCTGGACATGCAGTGTTAGAGGGCATGACACAGGACTACAGAAGACCTACATCCTCCTGGACCAGCAGCTGGACTCAGGTGGCACTTCCTAGGGGGAAATGGCCAAAAGCCTGTGGGCAAGCATCTGAACTATGCGTGTTGTGAAGCAAAGGAAGAAGAATTGGAACAAAGGAGTGTTCACTAAAGCAAATATAACAGGGGCACCAATGCATGGATAAGGAATTCTGCATCATGCTGCAGTGACAGTGCTGTACAGGGTCTGGGGTTTCTGTCTATCCTACAACAGAGACTCCCAAACAGAAGCCTAGGGCATCCACAAGCCCACACTGTTGAAGGACCAAGAGCAATGTAGTGCCCAGCAGGCTGGCTGCAGAGTACACAAAAGAAAGCCAAGGAAGACAGCAGAACGAGGGGAATGGCTGGGATAAGGGATATTTTCCCCACATGTTACTGCAGCCTCTTGTCCCTGCAGGCACTGTCCCCGTCCCCTGCTGGAGCTGTCATCACCAAACCCGCAGCTCACCCAGGGCGTGCAGCTGGCACGGACCCACATCGACCCCAGATCCTGTTTCTGGGCCACGTTGACCAAGAGTGCAATCATGCACACTTCCTTCCACGTTTATGCAAAAAGCATCCACCCCACACGTATTTCCACTCTATTTGAGTCCTTGTGAAATCCTGGCAGAAGTGGATGGATTTTGCCCAGAATACACAATTTAGTGCTAATTATCTCTTCCTGCTGGGCTTTAGAGCACAGAGCTTTCAGTTCAAGAACAACAGCAACAAGAGCTAATGGATTGCTCTGTTACCAGGAAGCAAACCCTTTGCAGAGCGTGGAGGATCCTGCCCTGCTGCAGGTCCCGGGGAAACTCTGCAACAATAGGAGGATGGAATTCATTAACTCTTCAGGGAAGGAGAGCACATCACCAGCATCGTAATTGCCTTCCTCTGGTGCTGCTGGGGAGATCACCCCGACACAAAAGAGCATCTCTCTCCTCCCAAGGGGTGAGATTATGCTGTAAATGTAAAAAAAGAAAATTCTCCTTGTTGGGTCGGTGAGAGGCTGCAGAAAAGGATGGAAAAACTGTGGCTGTGATTCTTTCCCTTCCATGTCAAATACAGCAGATGCCCATATTTTCTGTGAGTGAGCGTACAGGATAAGGATTAAATTGTTGCTTTCCAAACCTCACTTCCCACATGCACTTATCTCACATGTAGGATGGCCTGTGGGCCTCTCTGACCAGGCTCCACTGACAAACGTCTTTTGGTGATACTCCCTGAGACAAGGAAGAGACTTGCTCCACTTTGCTGGCAATTAAGCTGCAGGTAATGAATTAACACCTTATAGGAGTCACATTGGGAGCCAATAATAATTTAATTCTCCTACACTGGCAGTTAACTGCCCAGCAGTAACCATCCCAGAGCTGCTCTCCACACAGCTAATTTTGGAGCTTTACAGACCCACATATGGTGATCATTTGATTCCAGTGCTGACATGTAGCCTGAAGGAGAGTCCAAAGTACCTCCTAGCATAGCGAGCATTTTGGCTGGCGGTGACCACGTCTTAGCTTTTCTTTCAAATGCAGTCTTTTTGGTGTGGATACTCACCTTCTCAAATATCCTTACAAGTGTAAGAAATAAAATACTGAAATATAGAGCAGATGCTTCAGTACCTTGGACTAGATCCATTATTGACACAGGACCAACATTACACCCTTCTCAAAGACACTTGCTCATATGGTGCACAGATGTAGGCTGCTGGCAGTGATCTCTAAGCAATGTGGGCAACTTCCAGATCTTCAGGTACCCTTTGTCTCCATTTCTTGTGCAAGATTCTGGACAGTTTATTCTCATTTGGGTCTCGGTAGTTACCAGGCTAAAATATCCTTATCACTGTATTTTTGCTCCCTCAGAAACAGGACAAGGAAAGCACTGCTGGATGAATGGAATAGCACATTTATGCAAAAAGCATCCATGGAGATGAGGAATGGTGGCTTTGGCGCAGGTCTCCAAGATAATCCTGTGACCTGCTTGCCCAGCGTGCAGAGGTCTTAGTGGCAGCTCTTCCAGAGAGCATGCTGCTACCAGTGGAAAAGGTTTTCACAACTTGGAATCACGATTACCACCACCAAAAAGTAAAAGGCTGTGAGAGTAAAAGGAGTGTGAATAATTCTTCCTGAGTGAGCTGAGGAAATAGCTGTACAAAGCCTGACACCCCTTTGCTGAGACAGTTGTAAGAATCCTCCATCATGTCCAGACAGAGTTTCCTGTCTCAAGAACAAGTTGTCCAGCACTAGCTCACTGGGAAACACAAAAAAAAAAAAAAAAAGAGAAACATCAAATTGATTCCAAGGAAGATTTTCTTCTGTGAAAAGAAGGTAAATAATTCTGCTGTTTTATGACTGGTGGTTTTACTGTGATGTACAGCACAACAAGCTTAAATAATTTTCGAGTATGACTGCATCCAGTTTTATCTGGCTGTAATGTTTCCCTTAGCTCATTGTGTCTCAGAGAAGGTTGGTTATGAAGAACAAAAGCCTTTTAGGTATGTAGCCTCCATGTACATGAACCCTTCTCACCTTACTGAGGTAACAAGCATGTGGAATACATAT
The DNA here is from genome assembly GCA_013399455.1 of Anthoscopus minutus. Taxonomy (NCBI): domain Eukaryota; kingdom Metazoa; phylum Chordata; class Aves; order Passeriformes; family Paridae; genus Anthoscopus; species Anthoscopus minutus. The sequence continues at coordinate 66,905 of VWYI01040465.1, forward strand.
TGAACTCATTCTTCATAGTGTTTTGTCTCATAACATTCGGAATTTAAGTAAGCTTTAACAAATAAATATAGAGCTAATTGCATTAATAAACACAAAACAAAAGGCAGGAAAGGCTTCCTATCCTGCATGTGTTCAGCCTCAGTTTCCAGCAAGAGCTGGAGGATGACCATGGGCAGGAACCATGGGGTTAATCAGAGCAACAGGACACCCTATCCACTAGGACCCAGGAGCCCCAGACTGGGCTGCAGAGGCCCATGTCTCCCATCTCTTTGCCTGGTTGGCCTGCCCCTTCTTCCACATTTTTAGCAGGATTTGTCATGCCCCTTTTCTGTCCAGGTGGGTTCTACCTTAGTACCTTCTCAAGAAGAGACTTGACCTCCACAAACCTGTTGCTGGCCTAATCCAGTGGAAAGAACTATGCCAACCCCACCTTTGGAAGAAAAGCATTGATTTGCCTCTTTTCACATAATACACATAATAATGAGAGTGCTCCACCAACACCATCATCACCCACCTTCTCACAGGACAAGATGCTTATCTTCTCTCCTGTACTTTTTAAAAATAGAACCAAATAAAAAACAGTTGATAAAGAGTTTCCCTTCAGGCAAGGCTTGGGATCTGAGCAGTAAGTACAGAACAGCCCCTATTGCAGAGGGCATCTGGAACTGAGCACCAGGCAACCTCCATATCACAGACAATGCTCCAGCTCCATCCACACAGCAGCAGCTTCACTCTCCTAGAGCCCCTACGCCTCACCAGCTAAGCACTACTGAAATTGGATCCTACAGAATGCCTGTGGATAATGACTTAGAGCTTCTTTTCCTCTAAAGGTATGGAAGCCAGGCCAAAGACAAAGATGACTTTTTTCCCCCCTGCTGTAGAAATGGTTCGGTTGTTTCCATTGCGAATGTGATGTTTGTGATCCAGGACTTTTGCCTTCCACCTCATGTTCCTGCACAGGGGGAAAAAGAAGGCGTTTGGCTGTTTCCCCTGGCAGCACTGCCTGTTAGCCGTGACAGAAAGGGACCAAGATGCCCACAAAAATTGTTTTTTCAGTAGGGCAGCCCACTGCTCACCTAGTGGGAAGGAAAAGAAGGTTGATCTTTGGGTTTTTGGAAGCTTTGTTGACCATCTGCTGGATAGCTAGAAAAAAACTTTTGTAGGGTCAGGTCTGAAAATATTGCAGAGCCATACTCTCAGCTGGAAAGACTTCATACGGAGACTGGATGAAAACCAGTGAGGCAATGGGTGTGGATGCATTTCTCTTTTACTGTCACAGTTGATGGAAACAGACAGTCCATGTGTTTGCTGATGTGATGTAGACAGCAGAAGCCAGAATGCTTCATTAGCAGAATCTAATGAAGTGCCTCAGCTGCTCCAGCAGGCACCCAGAGGTCCCTGTGCCCAGGTGATCAGGGTCACCTCAGTGCCAGCGGGTCAGTGCATCCTTCCTGCCCACAGTTACAAGGTGAGTAACACTTTGTTTTAGAGAGATCCCAAAATTTCCTAACGAGCCTGATCTGCAGGCTGTGCTCCAAGGTTATCTCAGAGTATTCTTCCAAAGCTTGGGTGGAAGAGGTACCTATTCCTTCTGCAGACACCTGGAGCAAGAGCACTTGGCAAGGGCATCTGGCTGTGCTCAGGCTGGTGCTTCTCATCTCCTACACCACCCTGGTGTCTGAACGTGCACGGACTGGTCCTTGAGACACAGCAACAGCACAGGGGCATCTCCTCTGCCAAGGGACTGCTCTTCCCCAGGATCAGAGACAGGTTCCCTCTGGTGCCTATGCTTGTTGTATGACTCGCGTCCTCTCTCCACCTTCTCCATTCTCACAGGTCCTGAAACACTGTCTAAAGAGGAAAACCTCCTCAATAAAAGGAAAGGGTGTGCACCAGTGCTGCTCTGAAGTACTTAGTATCTGCTAGGTTGAGGTGATTGACTACTGAGGTGACAATGGGCGGATTAAACAGGATGTTGGGCTCCTCCTCACATGAATAATTTTACTTTTTGCACATGGGCAGGAGTGGGGCTTGAAGGAGTGCAGTGAGCCCTATCCAGCCCAGATCTGGAAAAACACAGATTTTCAGGGAGAAATCCATGTTTTGGGGCATGCCTGAACAGAAGGACCTGAGTGCATCCCTGAGAGAAGGCAATGCCAGACACCTAGTTTTCCCTTGCACTCTGTAGCTTCCCAACAGAGATCCTTGGACTTTATTCCAGCCAGGGTGAGGTCCTCAGGTCTTTTCTTATGTCTAGCTTCCAGTCTCAGAGTGATGACGTCCTGCAGCCAGTGCCTCATTTATAAGCAAGGGAAAATCCAACCCATTCAGATTCTGAATCTCTTAAATGACTAATGAAGCTAATTGTGCCCTCTGCTCTTGTAGCAGCTTGCAAGCAAGAGGGGTTGACACAATAGGGCAAAGGATATTTTCTAGGTCTGACAATAACTCAGCAGCCCATGTTTGCCTTTGCAGAGACTGGGGTCCTGCTCACCTTTGTAATTTACTTCAGATTTTGGCTGTCGGTCCAAAGCACCATTGTTCTTGGCTTCCCTCTGGTACCTATCAGAACATACAGAAACCCTGTGATGAATAAAGCAAACCCAGAAAAGTAGAATATCTGTAGTCCAGAGTCTACTTTGTAGTTTTAGCAAAAGCAGCATGCAAAGCACAGACACAGGAGTGGGAGAGTGGGGAAGAACTATTTTAAGTCAAACAGCACAGGAAGAGGTTCTTAGCCCAAAACATAAATTATTTGCTTGCATCACAAAATAAATTTTTAACAGTAGCCGGAAGACACACACACAGGGAACAAAGGAGTTCATTTACACACCACTGCTCATTTACATTTCAGAGTAACCAATGTCAGTGCAGGAATAAGAGCAGAGCAAAACCAGTAGTCTGGGTTTAACTATGAGCTGTTACTGCTGCTGACTACAATGAGAGGATCTTTCCTAAATTGTTTCTCAACACTGACATTGGAAATGTGTCTTGGACTAAAAAGCTGTGCAGGTTGTTTCTTTTTGGGAAACCAGCTTTAAATTAAAGTGAAGATTTCAGAACATGTTCAGTGCCTGCTTTGCACTAGTCTAAAAGTAGAAAATTCACCCCCCCAACATTCTTATCTCTTGCTTTGGTGTTACTTGGGGAACTGATTCAGTTAAAAAATAATCCAGGAAAAATGGCTTGTTACTTGTTAAGGATCAGTCCTGATGGGGCTGTACTGGGAGAGGGCAGAGGGTGAGAGGGCACTGGATCCTTCCTCCCTTCTAGCAGCAGCAACATTTACTAATTCTGACTGCAATGGTTGCTGAATTGCAGATTCAGAGTTTGGAAATAAAGTTCTCAGGAGGTTTAAACATCTGCTTCTGGCATTTCCAGAAGTGCATCAGCATCAGCATGCTGATTAATCCATTAAAGCCCATGGACCATCTCTTCCTTCACCTGTATTGTGTAGGGATACTGGCAAGAAAGGCTTAAATCCACCTAAAACATTTGGCCTGAACTGCACACTGGTGTGGGAATAACAAGATAATTCATGATTACTTCCATGTTACAGCACTCATGAAGGACATATGAAAAACTTGCACTCACTTTTTCCATGGAAATGAGGAGGTTTCAAAGCAGCACACTCCATTCTGGCCCTCCTGAAAGACAAAGACTCCATTGTTGGGTTAGTTCTACTTTGCATGACAGAATCCTGGATTTGTTTGGCTAGAGAATGAACAAATAAACATGATTCTTAGCCTGTGATGGAGATGAAGGTATCAATCCTGTTGGCAGTATCCCATATGGATAATGGCCAGACACTGTAGTTAGTTCAAGCCTCCTGTTTAAAGGCAGTGCAAAAGTAAATCACTAATTAGACATTCATACACTTTTGTGTTTTTCTTTTATCTTTTGTCTTCTCAAATAACAGCATAAACAAGGGGGTGACTGAACTAATGAAACCCACTCTCACCTTTCCTACCTCTCTTGGCTGGACAAGCAGTGGCACATGCTGGGTGCAGCTCAGAACTGCACTGGAAGGGATGCAATAATAGCTGCTTTTGCATAGCAAAGACATTAGTTTGGTCCTCTGCCCTAGGAAGCCAAGTTTCAGAAGTCATGCAAAGATTCACATCTTTCACACATCACCTTCCCTGCCAAAATTGGCCAGGCATAATCATCAGGTCAAAATGTAAGATGAGAGAAGGGGACATAGCAGCACAAGCTCACAAATACCACTGCTTAGGAGATCAAAGCCAAAAACCAAGGTAGGTGGTTACAAGGTATTTATAGCAAGGGAACGGTATTTCACAACGTTATTTAATTTATTTCTGCCCTTTTTTTTGGCTGAGAAATATATAATTATCCTAAATTTAGAGCAATTCAAAGATTATACAGCAGCATTCTTCCACTCCTTGTCATCACTGGTCATTCAGCAGAGCATCTCCATGAGCTGCATGACACTGATGGTAGGTAACATGCACCTTTTGGGGGAGCAAAGTTTCTCCACAAGGACAATTTGATATCAATGTGCACTCTGAAGACTCCTCATCAGTAAACAATGTGTCTACATACCTAAGCAGAAAGATGGGCAAAATGCATTTCAGAAGCTTCAGGTGAGACCTTATGTAGAGGGATTACAGGAAAGGCTAATTTGTGAACTACAAGAGTATTAACCATAAGAAATCCCAGAGGAACTAAAAAATATGTGCTTAGAAGGAAGTCTATGACTAGACCATGGTGCAATGTCCTGTTTGAGGCAGTTCTACTTCAACAATGAAGCCAGGCTGCCTCCTGTTCTAGTGTTTTCTAGTGCTGGCTCTTCCAGTAGTAGAGACAGTCACTGAATGAATTCCACAGCACGAGAACCTTATTTACCCATAGCAGTGAGGAGGGATGCACAAGTGTGGGTGGATTTGGTCTGTGGCACAAAACTGACAGAACTGGGCTGCAGGAGGAGCACAAGATGGACTTGAACAGCAGTTTTGAAAATAGAGTTTAAAAAGCAAGGAACACAAATGGTCTTTGACCTATAGATGGTTTTTGTGACAAAATATTCACATCATTTTTTGCTTCAAATTTTCCAGCTATTTCCAATTAGTTTTACATGCAGTGAGCTGAACAGATTCAGATTTCAGTGAACTAAATGTATTTCCATTATCAGAGTAAGCAATGCAGTACTGTCCCCAAACATACATGGTGAAGCAATAAGAACTAAATTAAATAAGAAACTACAATAAAGTAGAAATTAAGTTTTTTCTTAATGTTGAATAATCAGAATACTTTAATAGCAAGACAAAAAGCAGATTCTACAATAGTTTTACTGACATAAGTAATCATGAGATAAGCAATTTCTATAAAGAAGGATGGAACAATGTGTATTTTTAAACATATATGCAATTTACTGCACTGAGGTGTTTTTTCCTCTCTACTCCCCTCCCCCGAGGATTGCAGGCGGAGCCTCTACTAGGGAACCAGAATACCTGTCCCTTCACAAAAAACCTGCAAGGAACAAGATGATGCATTGGGCCAGCAGGAGCTATAGAGAATCAGCAAACCTTTTATTCTTTCCTCTCCATAAGAGCCACGGGCAGAACCTGAGCTCCTTCCAGATTGACAGATCCTCACCACTTCATGTACAGCAGCAATCCCAGCATCAGCCTGTGCAGGGAGAAACAAGGTACAAATACCACTGTTTCTGGGAGCACTTCTGGAAGTAAATTGTTGGTGGTAACCAACCACCTAAGAAAAAGCCCTTTTTTTCTGGCATCTGCTGACCCCATATATGACATTTGAATTGTACGCAAAGTCTGAGACCTTGGTTGGGCTGAAGGATTGGTCTCTGCCCACAGTGTAAGTGGATAAGTCTGTCAAGTGGCATGTCTGCTAATGGCTGAGCTCCCCATGGCTGCTGAAAATCACAGAAATGCTCCATTAGCCACTGTCCTTCAGAACAAACTGCATGCCAAAGCAAGACAGAAGGCTTTCCCATGTTAAGTGTCCTCAGTTTTGTTCCCAAATCCGTGTGAATAACCCTGTTCAAGTTATGTTCCCATTCATCAATCATGTCTTTTTATAAGTTCTTTTTTCTCCTAAGGCAGGAAAATTCACCTTATAATCACAATTAGAAAAGATAAGAAATGGTGATAACACCCATCACTAATGAAAACGGTAGAATTCCCTGTTCCCTGGTTTATAGAGTGCCTCTCCCTAAGCTTCAGGACACAACAGACTGTATGGGAGACCAGAATGTCAATAAGAAGCCTGATTAAAAAGATAAAAGGAGGACTTTAAAGACAATACCATGTTTTGGGGAACACGAGTCACTACTCTCAAGAATTTGTAATTTACAGACAGAGGGGTGGCTTTTCTCTGGGCTTGAGCGATGTAAGCCAGTAGCTCACCCAAAGCATGACTGCTGGCTTGTGTCTGAGGCATTTTTTGGAGCTGTCTAAATCAGGGAAGAAAAGCTGACTTCAGGTCAGCTTAACCAGCTTGCCTTGATGGAAACCCCTCTTATCTCTGCAACCACAGTTGAGATCATTTGCCCTGGTCACCATTTAATTGTGGCCACTGCAAACACTGCCCTACCAGCAGGGCACCACCTCACAAAAATGTGCTCCTGGCAGGACAACCCACTCCAACTTCCAGAAGGGTCAAACCTTCTTCCCCCTCACTCCAACAAGGTGGCTGTGCCTTTTCTGATCACAAGGACTCAAGCAGAGTCTGTGCAAGCTTTAGCTCTTGGTTTGGAGAGGATCACTGACAGCATTATGCTCAGCTAGGGCAAAAGAAGTTGAGAACTACTGTCCACAGAGATGTTGTCCCATTATCAGATTAACTTGATTTGAGAAGGGAGTAGGACTCAAAATACCCTTTTTATGTAGAGGAACTTGCAAACCTGTTGGGAGTTCTTGGTCTTTTCAGCATTTTGCATGATTTTCCGGTTAACTTATTTCTTGAACAATTTTGTTCAGCACATTTTATTTTTGCACATTCAAAGAGCAAAATGCTCCCTCCATACCTTTGCAATAGCTTACCTGTCATTAAAAATGTAGAAAGCTTCACAGAATTCAAGAGATGTGATGATATTCATGCAGAATTTGGCCTAAAGAGAGAGCTGTTGAAGGGTAAGAGATGGGAATAGGACCCAGTCATCCTAAGTGCTGTCAGACTGGTGGTCTTTCTTAGGCCCCAAAACGGAAAGATTTGAGCAGGATTTCCAGATAGAAGAACAGAAGCTTGGCAGGAATGACACAAAGTTAGTGTAAGCATGTTTCTGGGTTGTTTTTATTTTGCATTTAATAATTTATCCCCTTCATTCCTGAATTAACACAGAATGTAAATCTTGTGATCATTACACAAACCCTAGTTTACACAATGATGAGCAAAAGCCAAGGACGGTCCCCAATACAGAAATGCCAAAATCTAAAAGCTGAATCAGAGGACTTGAGGATAAGGAAAGACCAAAATGGCATTCTCAATAATGTATTCTGAAGATTACTTGCCACTTTTCTCATAATTTTTAAAGATCTTTTGGGGGATCTGCCAGTGTAGAGATAAAGCCTTGGAGAACTTTATCTAATTGTAGGTTAATACTACAAGACTTTCATATTCAGCAAGCTACTAGGACAAACTCTGCCACAAAAGTGCTCCTTTCATCAGCACATTTCATGCTTAGTCCCAACTATCAGTTTATTTTTTAATTACAGATTTTTAAAAAGCAGATTACTTTTTTGAAGCAATGAATATATAAAAATAGATTTTTCCCCTAGAGACAACATATATACAATGTGTATGATAGGCATGGTACACACAATTAAGATGACTGTGTGACAGTAAGCGAAGGACATGAAAGCACAGAGGACTAAAATAAAAGTAGTAAATATTTTGTTATTTTTGAGAGTTAATTTGGTCATCATATTCTTTTGTGGCTTTTTGTTTGTTTGTTTCCTTTGTGATAATTATACTGTACAAATATCATTATAACAACTGTTCAAGAAAAATAGAAATAAATGACAAGATACAGAGTTGAAAGATACTCTAATATTGAATTTCCACTGTGAAATTTAGAAATTATTGTAGCAGCAATTAAACAGCTATTCTGCCAAGGAAAGAGAAAAACCCCACATTTTAAAACACCAGATTGTGAACCACAAAACACACATCAAAACCTCTATCCAAGCAGAGAATTGTGTGCAGATTTAGAATTAGAAAGAACTCACTTTGAAGAAGTGCCCAGCACAGCACAGATTAATCTCTTTTCTCTCTCCTCCTCCGTCACATACCTTCACTACAGCCTCTAGGACCAAAATGGACTTTTCTCATCCTCACACCATTACCTTCACGTCTAATGGTCTTCTGTACCCCAAGAAGTATTTTCATTTCTCTGTTATAGACCTCTATGTCGGTTTGGAGTGTAATGTCCTGATCTTTCATTGCTTCGATGATAAAAGCCCCAGTGCAGCATTTTGCTGTGGCAAAAACTGAGCCTTTAGTAGTGTCATATTTTCCATCTTGGAAACAGCTTTGCTTTCAAATTGCAACTCAGTCTGGTGGCCACCATTGTCCCAGGTACACTTTGCCAGCACAAACATGAGTGAAGTGCTGCTTGTACAGATACTGACTTCGGGTTTACCAGCAATAATTGCATTACAATAATTTCACTCAAGAGTGTGAGTACAACACTTGTTGCCAGTTGAAGCAATTTTTATTCAGTCCAAACAACAGTGCCTTTTAGGATTTAGGATAAATATGTTCTGGGTTGATATGCCATAGTGCATTATTCTATTAAAATTTAAGGTATTCGCTGAAACACATTGCAACTCTGAGATTAGCCAAAATAACAAAACTTTCTAATTTCTTTTTCTAGCATCCATTAATCTCTTTGGAATTCAATACAATATGCTAAAAAAAACTTTCAAAGTCATCATACAGCTTTGCTGAATATTGCTGTGCTATTGATTATACATATGGATATGATATACATATGGATAGGTTGCTCCAGAAAAACAGCAAGTAGACAGCAATGCAGCTATGGAGAATTTGGGAATGCCACCAAAATCACCACTGGGATGCCATAGGCTATTACTGAAAGAGAAGGACTAGTTACTCCTCCTCCTCAGTGTATCTTCAATGCATTCTCTGTTTTCTCTCAAAGTTTTCTCTGTAGCCTCAAGTCCCTCTCTCTGCTCCCTTTAGATCAGGATCTAGCCAGGGCATTTCCCATCCCAGGGCTGACACTTAGTATTACTTCTGTAACTATCTTCCTATAGTTATTCTGTAACATTTTTCCTATTCTCATGCAATTTGATTAAAGAGGACCTACAACTGTCACAATTTTGCAACTAGAACTGATTTTGAGGTCGTGATTTGTTACATCGCCGAGACAGGTCAGTAGCAGAAACAAAACTAGCACCCCAGGCACAGCAGGGCTCTGTTCCAAGCTGAATCCCAAGGACATTTTCTTTCTATCAGCCTGCTCCCTGACTGCTGCGTCAAGATGAGCCATGCATGGTGAGCCTGAGGAAGAAGCAGGTGCAGACATCAGCTTGGGCACACAGGGCAGCTGATGGACTTTTCATCTTGTGACTGAAGAGCAGCTCATAGCACAGTGGAGTTCCATTAAAACTACACATCTCATGTTCACTGCTTTTTCCCAACTTTCATTTATCCCTAAAATACAGAACCAAAGGCTTTTTGCTTTCCCTTTTTTTTTTTTTTTTCATGTGTCAAGCTTACTGTCCTTGAAACTGCTTTGCCATTAATTTAGAGAGAGGTCACAAAACCACAAAACCCACATGGCCACAGCTGGGCTGCTGCTGCTCCCCCAGGGCTTGGACTCCATCACAGCTGCCCAGGCAGCTCCACATTCCACACACACAGAGCCTCGACACTGCTGGAATCTCACTGCTGGAACAGGGAATGGCATCCTCTGCATCCTCTAAGCATCTCTGTCTTCCTCATGAGCTTGCTCAACTAAATGCAGACACCACAGTTTCTGTGTTTTTCAAACAGATAATAGATGATACAAAGTCACAAACAACAGACATCACCGAGCTAAACAGATGCAAAACTCAATGCACCAATCCATTTTTAAGATAAAATGTTTATAACATAGTGTAAGCGATGAATATAAATTTTCTCCCCTAAAACAATGACATTACCTGAGTAAAAGTTGCTTGGACTTTATGCTTTCTATCCAAGTTACTGGCCTTCTACATTCAGCTGACCCTTACATGAGTAACCTTGGGTTTATTAAAATTCTCTGTTCTAATACTAAAGACAACAAAATTTTCCTATTTCAACAAATCTCTCACTGGGTTTATTACCACAAACATCTTGGAATGTGAAAAACACAGAAAATCTTAAAATAGTTTCAAGAAGGTGTGTTTCATTACCTAAAAGAGAGCAGAGACAGTTTCACCTGTGAGAAACTCTAAATCACCCGATTAATTCTGTTATGATAATAATTACAAGGCAATATTATTAATGCAACACAAATGAATGTTTTTTTCAAAACAGCTTTCTCATATTTAGCTCAAGGATACTACGAAGGTAGACTTTTACTTAAAAGTGCAGTATTCATATTGTACAGCAAAATGCACAGGAAGTAAAATGATTAATATATGGGAGAAATACTTTGAATGTATTAATGTTGGGATAATAAGATTGAGAAATACCCAAAACTTAGGTATGTGAATATAAAGTAACTTAAATGATGTTTGTGAATCCCCTACCCCCATATTAACAACTGAAATCCCATTTTAGGGATCATTAAAAGACAGAACTTTGCTTAAAGAACAGTCTGTAAACTTGGCTTGAACTGCAAAACTTTGTAGACATGCATATATAATAAAATTTTCAAGCTTGTATGCTTGCATTACTGAAATTATATATCTGCAATGTTGGCATTATCTTTGGAAAGTTCAACAGCGATATATACCCCAGCCTTTCCATGGACAACTAACTTATTGCTAAGTCAAGAAAACAGCTGTGGACTTATTTAATTTAAAAGCAATCTTATTGAAAAATAGCATTAAACAGTATATTAGGTACAGCAAAATAAAAAAGACCCAGAAGAACAACCCACACGGTTAATTTTGAAAACTCAGTTTTTCTCCTGACACTGGTAAATCAATGAAGTAATGTAGTAATCCCTGTGCCTGAACACAGTTCAAACCCTTCTTTCACTTCCATGCTCCTTATGCATCACTGAAACCCAGGATCAACACCGAAGCAGGAGCTGTGTCTCAGCAACTTCTCACAGAAATAATTTAAATGCACTCTCTGCATTGACAGAATAATGACAGTAAGTCAGACTTGTTGACGCATTTTATTGTGAGATGGGGAGTCTGGTAAAAAACTAGAAAATGACCATGATGTAACAAGGAACTTAAAAATGAAGTTTCAGATTTGTAACATACATACATGAATACAGGAACAAATTGGCACAAAAATGTTAAACATTGTTCCCAACACTGTTTTATAAGATTATTCTAATTTGGCTTACTAAGGAAATGAGAGTTTTATGGTTAGACTAATCTCTTAATAAAACTGCAGAGCATCATGCTATTAGTCACACAGTGAATTTCAAAATTTAAGAGCTTTATATTAAAAACTGGGTAAAGGTAAAATGAATTGATTGCAATCGTAAAATTAATACATTCCCATTTTAATTCTTCTGTTCTACAGTCCAAGGCAAGTATAAATGTTAACATAACACTGTTAAATCAAATCTCAATGCAAGAGAACCGATTGCATCTCTACTTTAAATCTTATCAACTTTCCAAATTTTCATACTAAAATATATTATTGTATTAATACAAACTACAGTATTATACACTACACTGTGTAATAAATAAAGAAATATAAAAATAAGACACATAAATATAAAAGTTTTCTAAAACTAAAAAGGTACATATGTCAGTAAGAAGGGTATTAATACTGCCAGGTTTGAAGACATACAGTACAAAATGTTGCACAGATCTATAAACTAAAAGAAATAAAATAATACTGATAGGTAAAAATCAGCTAACATTGTTAATAAATGGGGTCCATAATAACTAACATTTGAAAATACTTATGAGCCAGATAACATGTCATGTATGTGTCTGAAATTAAAGTAAACCAATAAAGCAATAAAGCAGATTAGAAAATTTCCCTTGTAATTATTGTAGAGAAATTCTGCAAGTCAGGTATTAACCCAAAATACCACCAAATGATTAAATAATGAAATATACCAGTGTTCTTACTTCTCTGATGGCTGAGTGTTTTTTCCCCATGAATAGTTTAGAAGTTTGATACAAATCAACAAATGCTAGTTATTGTAGGCCACACATTGGATAAAGGCTGCTTAGAGCCTTTGTAATACTGATAAATGGCACTTACAGCACATAGGTCTTGCATAAGGCCAAAGGAGATACAAAGCTTCATATCATATCCTTCATATTGTTACTACATACTCAAAACACAATTACAAACACTGTTTTTGACAACTTTCCTGTCCTTACCAGTATTAACACTGTTAGTCCCTGCAATCAGAACTCAAAGACAATCTTCTCAACTACATTTTTAACCACATGAGTAAGAAACTTCAGTTCTTCTATCATCTTCTTTCTTAAGGCTAACAATACACTTTAAATGATAATATGCTCTACTACAACATCTAATGTCATAAACTGCTACCTTCTAGGTTGAATTTACAAAGGTAGCCAAGCACTGTTTGCAACTGCATTACACGTCTCTGCAAAAGGGAATTCTGTAGTGCAGAAGTTCTCACATTGTAAAACATAAGAAAATACTGAAGTGGATGTAGGAAATGTTTTATCATAAAAAAAAAAATCATATAAATCTCTCCCAATTGTACAGTTTAAAAATTAATCAACTTAAGAATGAAAATTAATACTGATAAAACAAACAATGCCAGATGCTTGTCTAATAAGCAGGTTTCCTACAACCTGTTAAATCTTTGCTTCCAGAGTCACTGTATTTTTCTAATCTGCTTCATGTTATAAACTTGTTCCTAACTTTGAAAACTGTGTGAAAAATTACTAAGTTTGAGGTTCAGGCACACCTGGATTTCTTTTTTTTTTTTCTTTTCATTTTTTTATATATATATTTTTTTACACAGTAGTGAACAGAAATCACAGTATGCAGGCTACTGCGTTTCCATGAAAAGCATGTATAATATAGAAGGAACTTCATTACCAATTTTTTTTTCTTTATAGAAAAAACCTAGCATGTAAGCTTTACTCATTATTTCCTTCTGACACCTGCCCATTATTTTGTATAACTTCTGGTTCTGCATTGCTTGCTTGATTTACAGCTTCATCATTCTTGCTACCTTCAGTTTTCTCTTCTTCCTCTTCTACAGCTGCTTCTTCTTCTGCATCCCCTACTTCTTGCAGTTCCCTACATTCTTTTTCTTCCTGAAGTCCCTCTATGTCTTTTTCTTCTTCCTCCTCTTCTTCCTTTTCACTGTATTCCTCTTCCTCCCTGGTTAGGCTCTCCCTCTCATCCGAGTCGATCTGTGAGGGGGATGCCCTGACCACCACGTGCTCGCTGCTCAGGACCTCGGGGCCCATCTCCTCGTGCTCGGCGCTGTCGCGCTCCTCTGTCTCCCTTTTGCAGTAGGAGTAGCGATGGTTCATGTGTTGAGAGTAAGACCCCGAGTGTGAAAACCTCTTTCCACACTTGTCACATTGGTAGGGCTTTTCCCCAGAATGCAGTCGCATGTGCTCAATCAAATGGTGTTTGTGTTTAAATGCTTTTGTACAGATTCCACACTCGTGAGGTCTTTTACCTGTAAAATAAAGTACAAACGATTTGGCATCTTGTAGCTGAACTTTTAAAAAGGTACACTGCTGTTTTTATTATAAAATGCTGTTGGTGAACATATTAGCATTGATTAAATTTTATATAACAAGATGTTCTACTCCATGAATTATTAGCCTGAATTTCTCTCCTGAGCCCAAAGGATGAAGGTGCAAGGGTATATTGTCACAATCACTACAGTAACTTTTAAGTATTTTAGGAAAACTCATCATAGGAGGATAAGGAGATTCTCATATATAACTTTTAGCACAAAAAAGATGCAAATATAAATTAGGAAAGAAGACATTTTTCTTGCATAAACTATTTTCAATTGAAACCATTTTAACTTTTCTATATTGATGGAAATTTAAAATCAACTAAGCTTTTACACTGTTTTTTGTGTACCAAGTCCTTCTATGATACAGGTAAAAGAAAAATCATTCTAGAATATAGGCTGAATGCTTTATATACAAAACTTTCTGACTGCACATGTATTGAGATGAAAAAAAATCTGTTTCACTCAGTGTGTTTCTACTTTTTTCCAGCTATTGTCTTTTTTTAGAGTCTCTTATAAATGTATTAGGACCCAAGCAGTGTTATTTTAATTTTAACAAAACAACTTTGCAGTCTTAGCTCAGACACATAAAAGACAGTAAGACATCAGCTTTTTGGTTACACTATACAGATGATCAGCACATCCACATCATCTCATGCCAAGCAAGCAACAAGGTGGGCGTTGGTTTCTCTTCCCAAGAAACAAGTAATAGGACAAGAGGAAATGGCCTCAAGTTGTGCCAGGGGAGGTTAAGTTTGGAAATTAGGAAAATTTTCTTCATCAAAAGGGCTGTCAAGCACTGGCACAAGCTGCCTGAAGGTATTTAAAATATAAGCAGATGTGGCATTTTTGGGACATGGTTTACCAGTGGACTTGGCAGTGCTGGGTTAATGGTTGGAGTCAATGATCATAAAGGTCTTTTCCAACCTAAATGATTCTATGATTTTGAACATTACGTTGAACTCAAAACTGGTAGGTGAAGAACAATTGTTTTAGGAAAAGGAGGAGGTAAAAGAGTCTCAGCACAGGATAGGTATGAAACTAGATACCCTTAATGAGTACAACTTGAGAAACGTTATCAAGACAAAAAAGAACTTTCTATGCTTTTAATTTTATATGTGAGATAACATTAAAATTTTAATATGTAAAAATATAATAATTCAGCTACTCTGTGAACCAAGAAAGTAGAGCAGCAGGAAGGGAGCAGCCAAAAGTTCTGAAGAGTTTCTTTTATGGATATGGGGAAAGAGAAGATAACAGTGCCAGCAAGAAAGGAATATATAATACAAAACCCAATATATATTTGGCACCTAACCAATAAATAATAACTAATACAATAAATAATAAGTAATAATAAGTAATAATAAATAACTAATAACAATAAATAAAAACTAATAAAAATAATTTTTATTTTAAGAGCTCATAGAATAAATGAGAGAGCAAGAGGTATTAAAAAAATCCTAAAGATACCAGAACTGGAGCCAAAAGGAACAACTCTGAGAAATTAAAAATAAAAATCAAAGCCAAAAGGATATTCTTTAGTGGTTAGATTCTATGTCTAATGAATAGCTGAAGCTGTTAACTTCAGGTCATTAAAAATGTGGCTCAGTTTGAAAATACTTCGTGCCAGATAGGCATGCTGCTTTTCATGTACAGTATCAAATGATCCTTTTTTTTCCAATTTTTAATTTTAATTTTTTAGAATTTTTTATAACCAGGCAAGGTAACATAGCAGTAATTATCCTCAGTTATAGGCTGTGGCTCACAGATTATTATCCACAAGCCAGATGAAAAAACTCCCCTTTTCCTATTTAGAGTTTAGGTCTAACAAACTAAAAGAAAGACAGAATTGCTATTCTGTCAAACAAATATACAAAAACTGGGGTTCCTAAAGAAAGCTTAGCCCAGGCAGTAAGAACTGCCACACTTCCCTACACTGTCTGAGAACTGGGTTCCAGTTGAGATTATCAGTTACACATGACCAAAGAAATAACAATTGGAAGTCTTTTCCTAGTACATACCTGTGTGTTCATACTTATGTCTCAATAATGAGCTGCTCTTCTGGAATATTTTGTCGCATAAATCACATGCATACATCCCATTTTCTGTCTTTCTCATTTTTTTCTTTGGGGGTGTTGAATCGGAATCATTTTGATCTTCTACATTGGATATTCCTTCTGAGCTAGTGTCTTGCCTTTCATCCTTCAGAAAAATCACCAAAAAAAGTTAAGTCCAATAAAAGAAGTTACTCACATAAACTGAAGCTTCTATTCTCATTCAATTCCATAAATAGCCTAACAAAATTGTTCAGACTGCCACAGTCAAAAAAAATCCTTTATTGCATTGTTCTGCTTTGCAGTCCCTGTCACCATCCAGTTGCAGAATCCTCACTGGGACTGGTTTTAATCACATCTGAATCTGACTGTTGGCCAGGTCTAAGCTTTGCTAGCACCCTATATCTTAAGGCCCATAAAATAAATACAATATTATTACAGACCTGTAAAGCACTTTAGTATGTGGAAAGAGCAAAATTGCCATCTATCTGCATTTTTCAGCTAATGCTGGTCACCTACCTTTTGCTGCCTCACAGATTTCATGAAACGACTGTTTTTGCTGAAGTTTTCACAAAAAGCTATTTAAATTACCATTCAAATTTGCATATTTGACTTCTCTCTTCCTCATGAAACTACTACAAGTACTACTTAACCCATAAATTTAGGGGACTTCAAAGTAAATAGGGGACATAAGTAAATAGTTTCAAAAATATAAATGCTGTGTATTTCTAAGCATTTGAAGTGCTAAAGCTTCCCTGTAAAAGCATAGTATTTTCTACTGATATGAGCAGCATCACTACACACATATTTTATCAAATATCATCAAATCTGAACATAAAAGTGTACATGTTATCTGCATGTACATGTTACCTTCAAACTTTTAATATAACCAGCCTTGCAACTCTTCAAGGCTCCTCAGTCTCTGGCAATACAGAAGCCTGAATAAAATGCTAGACAGAACGATTTCTAAGATTTAAGTAGAAATACTCAGCCACTTTTCTGTTCTGTCCTGTCCCTACCTTAATGTGCACAGGTGACTCTCAGGAGGACTGACCCTGATTAGATCACATCTGGCTGTACCCAGGGAAGAACAAGCTGGGATACAGGAATGGCAGATGAAGATAAATGCCTCCCTGACTTTCAATTGAGAATATATCTGCATTCCATTTAAAATGCCATTATGGTGTAGGATGAATTCAGCCACTCTGCAAAGCAAGGAAGCAGAGCAGGACAAAAGGAGTAGCCAAAAGTCCAAAGAGTTTATTTTCTGAATATGGGGAAAGAGGAGATAGAGCCAGCAAAAGACAGAAGCCATGGTTTTATTTTGCTTTTTGATCAGGAGCATTATATAGTCTTTAAAATAATGATCATGAATATCCTAGAAGATTAAATATGGAGCTGTCCACACACAACAGTTTCTGTTTGGACTCAAGCTGCCTGAACTAACTAGCTTTGCAGAGGGCACAACAGTAATAGCTCTTACCCATATTCAATCAAGTCAAATAAGCCTGATAGCTTGTATTTATACTTTTATTAATTCACCTTGATAGTTTTCTATTAGTTCAGCACAGATACAGACTGAATATATCCATATATTCATCATGTAGGAATATGGGGACCAAAGTACCTGATTTCCATTGGCTTGGATCTGTTTTGTTGGTGTCTCATGAACTGCAGGACTAACTGTAGTAGAGTATGTATAAGCCACCTGTGGAATCAAAATGGTTTGCTTATTGGCAGCGAGAGCTCTCAAGCAGGGAACACTGTTCTGATCAGCAATGGCAACAATTGTAGGTAACTGGGCAGTGACTGTAGGTATAGCAATATTTATGGGATTGGCACTTGGTGGGATTACATTTACAATAGGATCAGAGTCTGTAACACTGTTGTCCTTTTGTGGTTCTTTTTTTGCACAAGTTAAGTTCAAAGGTTCTTCTTGGACAGAATAAACACTGTTCTGGTAAACACTAGTTATGGTAGATCTTTCCAACAGTTCTCCATGTTGCTTTGGTAGTGAAAGGTCAAGAGGTTCTATTTGTGGCTCTTCTTGTACACCCTCTGCTGTGTACGTGTAACCCTGTGAATTTCTTGATGAAGAAAGGTTTAGTGGTGATGCAGATGGCGTGCTACTGTGTGAACCATTCAGACTTGAAGCCCCTGGTAAAGTCTGAGATTTTGCTGTACTGACAGGATTTTGTGAGTTACTTGTGCTGTTCTGGGAGTCGCTCACATTTGTAGTTGCTGCTTGATCATCGTTGTCTGTGGGACTGCTTAATTTAACTTGTTCAGGAGAAGATGGTCCAGGAGATTGCACAGAAATTTGTCCAGCTTGCATTTTTTCAAACCACTTTTTTACCACATCCAGTGGTAGGCTTACGGAATCTGCTATTTTTGAAAGCTCTTCTGCGCTTGGTTGTGCATTTAATGCATAATACGCTTTTAGGAGCGATAAAAGGTTCTTTAAAGGTGGCTGACCAGGAGAAAAGTTCTCCCCAGTTTCTGATGGGACAGGGGACTCGGGTTTCTCAGCTTCTGTTCCACTGGGCTGGGGAAGCTGAGGAGGGCTTTTTGTTTCATAGTGCTTTAATTCTTGAAGTGCATTAAGATCTCCTGGACAGTCATCACAAAGAAGACAAGTGCTATCATTGGTCTCTCCTTCAAAGTTCTTATCTTTCTCAGACTTCACTGTGAGATCTTCCGGTAATTTCTCATTTTTGCAACTATTTGCTGGAACAGAGTTTTCTTTTTTTAGATTTTGTGGAACCACCTGAAGTTGACTTGGCTGCTCCAGGCTGTAGTTGATGATAATTTTGGTTGTCCCATCTTGGTCAACCAAAGGAAGACTGATAGCTGAAATGAGGGAATGGCCAGCTTGTTGTATAGATGCATTGTTGATTGTTTCTTGTTCTTTGGACGCAAGATTAGCATGATTGTTTTCCAGTACTTGCCTTATTACATTACCATCCACTGCCACTTTTAGTACATTTTGAATGTCACTTAAGTTGATGCTTATGGGAGACACCAGACCTACTGTTGGTAGAACAACAGCTTGCACCACACCCTGAGGAGAACTGGTTGCCTGCAATGGGCTACCACCACTAAAAACCCCATTTTGCAAAGGGGTTGAACAATTAATTCCTGAAGCAACCACTATGGGCTTGAATTCATAATCCACAGGTTCAGTTTTAATTTGGTTAAGAGGAAGCTGCTCTTGCAAGGGTTTATTTTCTATCTTTTGTCGTATCTGTGGTCTTGCTGGGCTACCTGGTGCAGAAAGGGAAGGGGAGGAGCACTGAGACATCTTGAGCCCTGACCGGGCTCGACCATTCACGGGCATCAAACCAATACACTTCTTACTGCTTATGTGTGAACTGTATGAACCAGAATGGGAAAAACGTTTCTTGCAATTTGGGCACTCATATGGCTTCTCTCCTAAAGATAAGAAAAAAAAAGAAAAGAAAAGAAAAAAGACATATACAGCAGTTAACCAGGTTACAGCGTAACTTCATCAAATAATAATTACCAGAATGAATATATCATAATGACCTCTCAAAGAGTCCCGAGGGAAAAAAATTTTTATCTAGTGAATTGAACAGTAAGAGGATAGCTCTGAGACAAGGCTCCTTTAATAAGTTTTTGATCCACTAGTAGATATACGATGGAGCCCACACAATCATGTGTTCCAGTATTTCTCTGTTTGACAATTATAGATTTCATTGAACTCCATTAAATTAGTACCACCACTAACTTTTAACTTCTTATATAAAATTTCTTATAGCTTTTCTAACAAACTGTGTCCTGAGTCTACTTTAATATGTCTAATCTCTAATGATGACAATTACAGCCACAGGAGAAATACATAGTGCTTATGTCCTGAATATTAGAAATTAAAATTATCTAGCAAGGCCTGTAACACTCTGAATGATCTACAAACATTGAAGAAAAAAAGACAAATTGAAAGAACCAGAAAGATGTCCCCATTTCTTCTGCAACAAGTCACACTTTCCTTGATTGTAAGAGATTAAGTTGCAACTGTGAATCCTCTTGAATTTTTCTACATATTCTCCACATGCAGCTGAAGGCTGCAGTCAGTGCTTGTAGTATTAAAGAGCAAAAAAAATAAGGAAAATTTATTTGAAACATATTTTAAACTTAGACTTAAAAGACTGCTATTACATCAAAGTTATAAAGAGCAGAAATGGCAACATTAGTATTCTACTCAATGCTTGATTTATTTACCACTGTGGATTCGTAGGTGCTCCTTTAGGTGATGTTTGTATTTAAAAGCTTTTCCACATTCAGTGCACTTGAATTTTCGATTACCACTGGACTGCGTCACATGTCTCTGTAAGAAAGAAGTCTTAATTATTGTAGAGGTCAGCAATTTGCAGAAACACCTTGTATTTTCACATTGCAACAGAGAAAATGCAATACAAACCTGAAAAAAACTAATTTTAAGAGACTGAAGGTGATATGGAGAAAGAAACAAATTACAAACCAGTGAAAAACTGAGACATACATTTCTTCTGAATAAATCTGGTATAGTCAAAGGAAAGAAACAAAACAAACTCAAAATAAAGTTGCCCCTTCTCCTAAATGAAGGTGAAGTTTACACTGAGATGTTAGCCGGAAGTTCCAGGACAAATGCTAATTCTACTTGTGAGAGCAAAACCACCAGGAAAATCTCCAAGCCCATTACCCACAGAATATTTCAAGCAGGACAGAGAAACATTAAAGTCTATAGAAGCCTGTTTAAATGTTAGTTGGTTGACTTGATTTTTTCATTTACATGCTTCCATGGCTTACTGTTGCCCTTGGATTCCAATACATAACGATGCCACAGGATTGCTCAAGAGAAGGTAGCTCAGGGACAACAAAGGTACTCTCAGTCACAATTAATTTGCAAAATAATTATGAGAAACTAAACCAAAACAAATAAAAATATGGAGGGGTTTCCCAAGCACACAACATCAAACCTCTTCACTATTTGCACTGAAGCTCTGTACCTAGTTTTGTTAGGTTTTGCGTTGTGAGAGCATTTATTTTTAAGTTCTAAATTGATTTTGTCTTTATTGCTAGACAAGTTTAAAAAACAAGCAAAAGCTAAGACAGACATGTAAATATATGTAGTATATACATGACACAGCATATACGTGCAAGATCTGTAATTTTACCACAAACTATATAAATCTATAAACGTATATTTTTAAGGAAAAAATTACAAACACTTTTAAATTTCTACCAGCTTAATTACCAACATAAAATGGAGGAATTATGAATTTTTCTGTTCAAACAACTTGTTTATTAAAAAAACCCAGCAGCTCCTTTTTAAGTAGAGCTCACTTGGCAAAAAGATACTCTATTATTGGGATGCACTGCAAATTTTTGGTAACCAGGGGAAGTATTTTCATATACTCATGAATGGAGCCGTTCAAGAACTCTGGGGACAAACAGGCTGCCCAACAGCAGGTGTGGACCAGCTGCCTCTGGTGTGAAAGCATGGGGGGAACTCCTACCCCTGGCTCTGGCCTGCTGTGCTTGGCAGCATGGGGAGCAGATGCTCATCAGGTGCTGGGGCTCTTCAGCTGGAGTACTGAGCACAGACATGGCAACTGGGGGCTGAGAACTGTGCTGGAGAAGCAGGGATGGGTGAAACACAGGATGATGACCATGCTGTGAGACATGCCTGCAGATCTGAAGAACCTGTGGCTGTGCAGGTTGCTGGATGAAAGCCTGAACTCTCTGCTATGAGATATGCTGTCCAAAGTATCAACCCTTCCTGTTCTACTCCCTGTCCTCCTTTAACAGAAGACAAATTGAAATAAGATCATCTAAATTACTTCCACGTACTGTAATTCAACAGCTCCCTTGGGAGAAGCATTTGGTTAAGCTGCAGATATTACCTCTCAGTGGGTACTGCTCCCACCCTGCTCAGGGTGGGCTGCTTCCAGCTTCCCCCTGGGCTCTGCAGGGAGGTCTCCACTCATGATTTTCACCTGGCCTTCATTCCCGGGTTTGTCAGCTGTGTTTGCTAGTTCACATGGCTTTTCAGCTCCATTTGACTAAGTCTCTTGAAGATGATGTTCTAGAAGATTGTGGCTGACTCATTGCATTTCACTTTAATGATGCAACTGCAATGAGTCTAGAGGACTGTGTCAGGATTTACTTAAGCCTGCTGAGAATCAGCTATTACTGTTTGACTTGAATTATAGAAACTAACAGATCTCAGAATATATACAGTTACTTCAGGTCCTGGACTACATAAATATTCATACTAAATATCAGTGCATGAATTCAATCTGTCAGAAATGTTTCTGCTCCAGTCTTTAAAATCTAATGTTCTATTTCTAAGGCATGGAAGTCCACACTCCACTTATCAAATTTTTAATGAGTTTTCCTGTTTTCCTGGTCATAGCAATAAGGTGCTTTAAGCTTTCTGCTAAGTAGTGTTTCCAAATCTATTTTGCCTTAGCTTCTTATATTTATAAATCTCTGTTCAGCTTTCTTGCTGTCTCTCATAACACTGTTTTATAAACACGGGACTTCCTCAGAATTACTTTAAAGGATCTTCTTTAAATGTGAGAAATCATAACACTTCTCCAAAGTACCACCTGTAATACTTTCACCTTCATTTTCTCAGATGGTTTTCTCCATCTCAGCACTGTTAAAGCCACATTAGTTAGTGCTTGTGATATGTGATATATTTCTAATACACTGTACATAATAGATGTTTTCTACTCATTAAAGAATTAACTGTGACATTCAAAGAATATTCCACTGCACTTCCTCATGGACTGAAAGAAGAAACATCAGCCTTAACGTCTGTAACTAGCCAATAATGCACCCCTGCACCAAATGTTTACTGTGCTTAGGACTGAAGCCCACCCTGCTCAGACAAGAGAACAAAACTAATTAATGAGAATCCTCAAAAGTTATTTGGAAGACAGAAATTGCAGGTATATCAGGGGTTTTTCACTGATGGTTTGACCATGGTTTCTAAGAACTGCCATTTCTCAGCAATGTGCATGACACTGAAATTTTGAAAGATGCTTCATAAATTGATGAGAAAAAGTTAAAACAAATATAAGAAGCACTTCTTCATACTCCAGCATCTCTTTTGCCTTCACATGTGAAGGCAGACAACACATGCAGCATCAGCTCCTATAAATTGTTAGTGGTGTAGGAGCAGCCAAGGGTGCTGTGAGGAACAGGGGGAGGACTGAGGGAAAGAGGAGAAGGTGGAGGATGGCTCTCAGCTCTCTGCTGGAGCAGGAGTAGAAGTTTTGCATATCTTCCCCTAGCTTAGAAGGAGGCCCAGTGTGCCTCTTCCACTGCCTTCACTAAGTTAGATTTTACCTTTGTTCATTGCTTCTTTGTAAACTTTAGTCTCTATTGAGACTAAAATTGTTTTGATGTACATTACCAGCTAACAAAGTTACCCAAGTAATCTATGGTCAGGTGAAATTCTTTAAGAATAAGACATCAAGTTTTAAACATGCAGCTGTGGTTTAAGACCCACAGCCAAGAGGTCTAAACTTTATTAAGGACAAAAGTTCATTTTCCATTCCACAAATGATGTAATCGTGTATACACAGCCAATTCTGAAGACATGACAACTTTGTGACAACAACATAAACAAACAAGAATTTCAGATTTTCCAAGTATCTAAACTATTGTAGTTTCAATTCTGGCTAGCTTGAGAGAAAAGAACACACTTAAATGGGTGTAATACTGAGCTCCAGATACTCCACAGAAACAACATTAATCAAATACATTTGTGCCTTCAAAAGTCCATTAAAACATTTTTGTGGGAATACAGCTTAAGCTCCCCTTTTTAGCAATTCTTCTGTGATTGTTTACTTTTATTTTTTTATTTTTTCATTCAAAAACATGCAAGTATGGGAAAGGCTTCTATCTCCCCCAACTACTTTATTCTTATGGTTTTAGGCTTGTATCTGAAGACTGAAAATAAATGTGGTAGCCCACAAGAAAAGCATTATATAAATATCATTCATAGATATTATAGTTAGAAATATAAGATGTATGTAAGATGAAAGTAACTTTTAAGTGCAAACTGAGCCAAAAAGGAAGTGAAACAGAAATGAATTGTTCATGGGAAGCATACTTGAGTAAAAAAGAACTGCCACACCAGAATATGCTGGTGAGGTTATTCCGAAGCTTGTGAGACAATAAAATCTTTGCAGCAGGATGGCTGATACTTCTTGTATCGATTTAATTGACCTGTGAATGTAAACACTCAGGTAAAAAAGTGTACAAATAAATTTTTAAGCCTGTTAAATTGTTGGACTTGGTGATACTTTGTAGGATGGAGATTAACAGACAATGTGCAAAAAAGATCTCCTTTACTCTGTTTATCTTAGGTAAAGCATTTTCCTTCACTCTGGGCTACAGCCTGTTGTTTTGGTGCTACCAGAAATGTTGGAAGTACCATTCCTTTTTTACACTCTGTTTTGCATTTTTCTGTTATGTTTGTCTCCTGTTTCATTTCTGTGGTGGGTTTAGAGTTAGCTAAACTCACCAGTGTATTTATTCATTTTTTTGTTCTGAGATATAATTTTAGGAGAAGGGTAAGAACAGGTTTAAATTTAAAGATTATGAAGAAAGTTTTATTAAGAAAATTAATAGAGGGTTTTTTCTCTTCTCCCTGAGACACAGTTTTTTTTACTTTTTACCTTTACTTTTTTAAACTCTGTTTTGCATTTTTCTGTTATATTTATCTCCTGCTTCATTTCTGAAGAGTATCAACCTTTCTAGTCTGTCCTCTAAAGCAAACATCTACAAGCCTCTTTAACTTGGTGGAAAATCTGTATGTTTTTTTCTCTGGATAATTCCTGAATATTTCAGTTGGCTCCTGAGCCTCAGAGTGCCTCTGATAAGCTATGGAAGCATGTGCTGGGGATGGATGATGGGACATTGTGGGGATAAAAAAAGAAAAGAAGGACAGGAGAAGAGAGTCCAGGATCTGCTGTCATGATCAGATGGTTAACTCATGGAAGACATTCCAGGGACCCATGCCCTCAGCCTATGAACCAGAGAAAACAAGCTCTTAACATCTTAGCCTTTTTTGTTGCTTCATTTAGTTCTGAAAAACCATATTTTACATGCTAATTATTTGTATATTGTCTTACAACATGAATTGCATTTAAAAACTGTACCCCACAGTTCAAGCAACACAATGGTTTGTTTCTTAAAGGCAAAAATGCTACAGTAAACTGTGAATTATTCAAACAGAACTTATGAAAAAAAAGGAAGTGTTTAATTAAAGACTTGAAATTAGATTTGAATTATAATTTTTATGCAATGGTAGCCAATGAACAAAAAAACCCAACAAATTACCTATAAATGTAATAAAGCACTTCTGAAAACAACCCTGCTTCCCAGTTCTATGAAAACAACAGCTACAGAAAAAGCCTGACTTGAGCAGTGAGCTTGAGTGTGTGCTCTGGGACTGGACCATCACACACAGATGATCTGCTGTGAACAATTTCCCTGCTCTGCACATCTGGTAACAAATGACAGCTGCTACAGAGGACAATAACCCTCAATTCAAATGCCACTTACTGGGTCTCTCCCTGATTTGTGTGATGTCATGTGGCGGTCGAGCTGCGTTCTGTATGCAAACGTGTAACTGCACAAGGAGCAGCTGAAGTTATCTTCATTTTTCTCATGGCGGTATTTGATGTGTTCCTTCAGAGACGTGTAACGCTTGTACCCTCGGTCACAGTACGGGCAGGTGAGCAGCTGAGAAAACGCATCAGGTGTTCCTGCACAGGAGACACAATGCACCAGACTTACACTAACAAGTTCCAAACTTACTACCAGCAACAAACAGGCTTTACATTTACACCCATTACTGTAAGAAAACACGCAGCTGCTGGAAGCTCCATTTGTTTTAGGGTTAATTTGCATTTTTTCCACAGGTGTTATGCAAGCTCCCACACTATGGTATGGTAGCTACAATGTATCTTGGAGAGAGTCAGCACAATATGCTGATAAGATAAGGGGGAAAGGTTTTAAACCAAAAGAGAGTAAAGATATAAAGAAATTTTTCATTATGAGAGCAGTAAAATACTTCAACAGGTTGCCTAGAGGGGTAGCAAATGTCCCATTCCTATATATTCAAGATCAGCTTGGACAGGGTTCTGAGCAACATGATAAAGTTGAAGATGTCCCAGCTCATTCCAGGGGTGTTGGACCTAGGTGACCTTTAAATGCCCTGCCCAACCCAAACCATCACTTCATTCACAGGCAGGTATGTGTTAGTAAGACATGCTTTTGGAGGACAGAAAGCAGAGACATCAAACATGAGGCCATATATATGAGTCTAACATGACCTATGGAATCTATATTGCTCGCTTTCATCAAGTACTTCCATATTTGTACAGGGAAAAGTGAAATAAGATTGAAGCTAAATATCAATTTCACAAGTCTATTTCAGGAAGTCACCATTTAAAAAGTTTTATCTCCATCCCTTCTTACCATCATATGTTTAGCCCTCCACATAGTAACTCATTCTGTCTTTGAAAAATTAATTTTTTAAAGGACCAAAAAAAAATTTCTTTATAAATTGATAAAGGTATGTTCAAATAAATGTAGGGCTTCCTGTATTTGATCAAACCATCAATTTATAGGTGTGATATCCTCCAAAGATCATGCTACTCTTCCTTGTTTCAAGACAAACAGGAAGCAAATGTTGCAAGGATGCACCTATGCACTGTGCTGAGCATGAGAAGGTCTTTACTGATTAACATTTTATGCTCTGACGCACAAGGGGCACATTTGTACATGCTGTCATTTTAAGTTTCAGAACTGTAAGAATTATTAATACTCATAAAATGAACCAGTACTTTAGAAAGTACTTGTGAATTATTTACCTTCATGACCTCTTCCAGCAGTTATCACCGCAGATTGATCGTATGTTCTATAAAGTAGCAATTTCTTCCATTTGTGTGGAATTTACTTACTTAACTTTTACTGAATGTGACAGTGATCTTGCAACAGTCAAAAGCAATCAGACCATTTTTCCTTATTACTAAAAATCACCACTTTTTCTGTCATATAGGTTCTTTTACACTTATTATAGTAACAATCAAAATAACCCCTATCCACACGGATTTTTGTTGTTCTATCAATTTCTACTTTTCCTGGTTTAGCTGAGTTGTCCAAAAACAAAACTATCCTCAGATGTGTAGATGAAATAGACTTCCTTTCAATTCTCTTTTTACCATCTATAATTCAACATACATAAAGAATGACATAAAGAATGCCCCATTTCAGCACAAATACAACTCAGTGGAAATGTCAGAAACATGTTAGCTTAAATTCTATTTCCATTGGAGGAAATGGAGAAATTAAAACATTTTCCCAGAGTCACTAAAAACTCTGATTCTGCCACTCCTCTTGTCTACTTTCCCAGTTTGGAAGCATGCATCTTTACCAAATGTCACTATATTTTTGGCATTTTCTGTTCCAAAATGATTAAAGCACTAAACACTATTACTCAGGATTGTGATCTTCACAATGCTTCTCAGTAAAGTTACTGGGATAGGTCCAATTTAAATGATTAATACAAATGTGTATTTTTAATGATTACATGGAAATCATATGGCAAGTCTGTAAAAATAACTTGCCAATATGTGCCACTGCAACCACATATTAGTATCTTAAATTAATGAATGCACTTTTTAAAGTGAAATCTGTAATAGTAGAAAATCTCTGGAGGAGCAGAACAAAAATATTATCTTTACTTCTTTCACTGCTCTCCCTTCGACTCCAGTACAGTACTGCAGCTACAATGACACTTATCTGTTCCATCGTATTCATTTCTTAAAACAATTAGAACACAACTCCTAACCACTTATGTAGGCTGTCACTTTTTCTTGAAAAATCATGAATAATCAAATTGTAACAAGCTATCTAAGCTGAACACTTGAGAAAACACACAGAATGCAAAAATCTCAACAGCATTTGTCTTCAAATATTTCATGACGAAGAAATGAACAAAGTGTAATTTCTCATCTAACTCACAATACCTTAAACATGAAACTTCCTTAGAGGAAAAAAAACTATACTTAAAAATAACAGCAGGTCATTATTTTTTCACATAAAAATTTTTGTATGAACAGTGCTTCTTTTCTCTCTGCTGCTGTCCTTTCAGGCAAAAAAACCCCAAAACCCTGTCATAGACTGGCTACCCAATAAAATAAATTCTAATAGATCCTTTTGAGATCTTTGTTTAGACATATGAAAAAGAAAAAAAATATGCTATAACTCTCCTTCAGTTATTCTTATATAAAATTGTACTATTTTGCTTTACTTCTATTATATTTAATAAATGTTTATTCCATTCTTGCATATAAGGATGTTGAATGGATTTATGAAATCTTGAACTTTTCAAGGTGGCTCAAGGTTATCATTTAGGTACTCATACAAGTGAATCTCAGTGCACACCTTGTTTACAAAATCAAGTAGCAATGTTTTTTGCATGATGGTCCTATCCTCTTATAATTATTTAACTAAGTTTTTTTTCCTCTGTGGTTGAGTGTATATGTTCTGCTGTCTTCTTAACTACAGCAGAGGTTGTGGGTCAGGTAGTGAGTACAACAGATTTCACAAGAACTGAACTGATAACATATTTACCATTTTCATCCTGACCACTAGCTTCTGGCGTGCCTTGTCTCTGGTCCTCCTCAGGTGCTTCAGGGTAGATAACAGCTGTATCTTCTTGCTGAAGGAATTCTTCAACATTAGGGTCATGGTTTTGCTCATTTTCTGCATCAGAATCACATTCATCTTCTTTTACTAAGTGTGAAAAACAAGTCACAAGATACAAAATTAAATTAAAAAAGAATATAATCAAGATTCAGTAATTCACATTGCCAAATCTCCCTCTAGCCAAGTATTTAAAAACTCTTTACAGACTTAGCATAGGTCAAGTGCTTTAACATACCAGATTATGCCATGTTTTAAAAGAACTGGTAGCATAATGATATTTAAAAACTTGACTAAACATAGTTTGCCTCTCTAAGTCAGTGCATTTTTATAATTTCAGATTTAGCTGTTCTTCTAAATTTCCCTGAAAGTCTTAAACGCAACATTAATCATAAATTAGGCCTTGTAGTTGGAAGGCCTGTTTACCATCTTCTCTCCTGTGTTTGAAAAAGTACATTTGTTGCCTTCAAGACACAATTTTTGATATTATTTATAACTGTTCATTAGCACAAACTCAGAAGATATTTAACCTCAGTAACAAGCTGACCAGATAAATGAAGCAAACTTGAACTCTGACTGACTTGTTCTGTGGTACTGGAAATGGCTTCTAAAAAGGCTTCAGATCTAATTAATAACCTTCAATATTTTCCAGTTAAAAACTTAAGAGAAAAATCCAATGAACAACCGTGTTGCAAAATTAGCAAATAATAAATTAAATATTTTACGTAATGCTTGTATGATAAATATTTGATCCTAAGTATTTGCCTAAATACATTGTTCATAGTTTATTTTTACCACAGTGGAACATTCTGTGAAAGCTCTGCCTGCAGCACCCTAAATCATGACAGATGTTCTCCACTATTAATGTGAGGTATATTTTTAATAAGAAAGAGAAGTTTTATGATTCATCTCTCAGTGTGAAGTCACATACTCAATTTACAATTTGACACAATCTTTTTATGACACGAGGCAGTCTCTCATATGTAGACTGCAATACAATGAATAATGCAGCTCTCCATACTTTAGTGGAGAGAACTGATTTTATAGGAACTGAAAACAATGTGTGAAATTAGAGTTTCACATATATCAGTGTTTAGATGTGGGTTTGATTTTAAAAAATACTTACTCTGATATTATCTACCTATATAGTAAGGGCATTAAATAAACCCCAAAAAACCTTAAAAAATTGGATGAGATGTATATTAATCTTGTCTCAAGCAGAGAAATAGAAAAAATAACAAACCATCTGGTTTTGCTTGAGTCTGAAACTGAAGTACACATTTTGCTTTCTGTGTAATCAGTACAGAGGATCGATAATAAAATACACTATTAGCTTAAGTTTATTTTTGTATATTTCTTCATAGTTTGAAACACTACCTGTTGACATGCACAGCTACAAGTAAGATCATTGCTACTCCTTGTTTTACCCTTTAGAGACGTGGTGCTGCCGGAGCTGTGTGGTCAGTTTGGGAGGGCACACTGCTTTGTGTCACGGGTCACCTACACCTCCGCACCCTGGACACCAAAAGATGTCCAGACTTTTTTCCTTAGCTAAAACAGTGTTTACAGTTTAAGACCTCTAGTGTGGAAAACCAAATCATTTTTATGAACAGAGGTGGGAGAATTCCAAAGATTTCAGAATGATACTCACCTAACCAAAATTCAATAGCACTTTATGAATAAGGGACTCAGATTAACAAAGAAATACCTTTACATCCAATTTCATCTGTCTGAGCGTCAGGCCCCAGGATTTCCTTTCTTTCTTTTCCAGCTGAAACAGCACATTTCACAAAAAGAAATATGTAAAGAAAACCCCACAAAACAACAACAAAAGCCACATGCACACCAACAACTTAATATACTTATTTCTTCAGCAGTGCTTTCCATTTGTGTGCTGTTTAGAAGAAGTGTGTTTAACACAATGTTCTTTCAAAAATATGGATGGCACATTATTTCAGCAGTGTGTGATCAGTTGAACCACAAAGATATTTCATGCTTAACGAAATCAAACCTTAAAAGGAAGCAACACTAAACTGACCATTATGTGAAGAGAGGTAAAGACATGGCCAATGTGTTTCACCAGCAAATAGTCAGCTATTTAAATGACCCCATCTACAAATGCAGCCATCTAATATACTGCAATATTATTTCCAGAAACCAGAGCATCATAAAACAAACACAGTTATGTTATTTTCTCCAATTAGTGGTTTTCAGAAATGATTGATAATTTGATGGTAATGTCTGCAAACAGCAACCTAATGTGTTGTCTTTCTTGCAAATCATCTGGAAACCACTTGAGGCTGTGATTGCGTAAATAAAAAAGGGATTTTAAACACGTCCTCCCCCTTCAGAACAACTGTGCTCTACAGATAGCTTCACGTATCGATTGCAATACTTGGTATGAGTCTGCAGAACCAACGCTGCAAAGCCAATCTGCTGCCCCAGCTCTGCCTGCTCTGCTGAGCTGCAGCCTTCAAGGATGCAGCATGGAAGTTTTAACTCACTAGAGGTTGTTGGTTCAAATCAATAAATGTCCAAGATGTTCTTCATTTCTGTTCATTGGTTTGCACGGACTGGGAAATTCCCACAGGAAAAGCCACTGCTTTTTCCTCAGTACCTAGCTTTTGGCAGGAGTACATCAGAAAGCCATGTTGTTTGGTTTGCTCTTTATCAGTACTATGCTATGCTAATAGATGTGAAATGAAATAATTATTTCATAGTTTCATTATGGAAACCTTGGATACTTCAGACCTACACTCTAGAAAAAGCTTGCTAGGTGATGCAGAAGGATGCAGCACACTGCTGCTCTGACCTGAAATGGCAACTGTTATACTTCTATTTACCTTACTTCACTCCAGTGCTGGCAACAATCCTTTAGGCTGGTAAGTCAAAAGCCCAGAACATTCCAGCTTTTTAATTAAAGGAGAAGCCAATTTCTCCTTTATGTGGAAGATGATAACTCCTAAGAGAACTTCTAAGTTTTCAGACAGTACCAGCTTCCTCAAAGGAAAATATTCTTAATTCTGCCTACTTTGACCAAAGCCCACAGACTCAAGGAATCTGCAAATAGTGACAATTCAAACACATTTCTTGCTTTAAACAAGAAAGCTCAAACAATAAACTCAAACAGTCTGTATTATATTGGTCAGTTCTGGATTGTGAACTAATTACATTTTTGGCTCATGGTACTAGATTTGGTTCACAGTTTGCAAGATAGACGACTGGACACAATGCAAATTTAAACCAAACATTTAATTCCTTCAAATCAAAAATGATACAAACCCACTGTATTCCTTTAAGGATGGTTTTTGATGGTTGTGATTTTTCTCCATTATGAAATAGGATCACATCATGGGAAGAATATCAGTAAGTTATTACTCTGGAAATTTATATTATAGTGTCTCCAGTAAATTCCACTGGCTTCAGTACAAATAAAAGTTATGTTTCCCAAGGGAATGTCAAGGAATTTATGGAATTATAGATTAATCTAGTGGAGTTAAACCCCCTCACGATTCTAATAATCCTAACCTCTGTTTGGTACTGTCTCTTCCCAATAGCTAACAGTAACCCTATAAGTATAAGACAGGGAGAAACCCTTTTCCACAGGGAAATGCTGTAGGAATAATCAATAATTTGAAAAGTATTAAGCAGATATACATCTTTGCAGCTATGTATGTTGCCTGAACAAAGGCAACATTGCAATTGAGCCCTCAGAAGCCCAGTTATCACACAGCTGGGAAGCAACAGAATGGGATGTGATGATGGGGGAACAGATCTTAAGACACTGTTCCATCAAGCAGATTTCACAGCTATGAGTTCCAGAGGAAATTCAAGCTACCTGCTAAATGACAGCTTAAATAGAGGTCTCCGCAAATAGCATCTAGGTCATGAATATCCATCCTGATATTACAGCTGGACATACCAGATAGCTGTGAAACAGGTTCTTGGACTTCCATCTCATCACTGCTTATGAGCTACTGCTTAGAGACACAGTGGGGCTTCCCAGGGTTAAATGCTGATGATTTTCAGATGACAGGGAACAGTGTTAACTAGCAGCAAACATGCCTGACAACTACTGACATTGGCTGACAGTAAAGATCTCTGCATGGCTAAGATAACTGATCAAATTGAAACCACTAGCAAAGTGGAAATTTTGGCTGGAGGCAGAAAGACAAACTTCACTCAAATTTCCACTGCAGTCTTTATCTGCAGAGAAGGGAACAAATTCCAAAACCCATCAAGAGAGTTTCTAATTTAAATTCTTCAGAGCTAATTTTCTGACACTCATGTAGCAAGCACTATTTACAGCTTGCAGTATTGACTAGTTGGTTGCTTCTTGATCAAAAAGATGCCATATAACCCACAAAATGTCAAAACACATTTTTGAGCATATATAGGCTCAACCTAAAATTTGATGACTTCAAGGAATTTTTAAATTCCAGAAAGAGCTTAAACATAGAATATAACTACCTTTATTGTTGAAGGTTATTTCAAAGTTTGGATTTTTTTTTAAATTTCCAATTTTTTGAAGGTATCTTATGTCCCATTCTGAGGCCTCCAGGTTTGCTAAAGACTTACAGTACATGATAATGCTTTTTATAGAGCATTAAAATAGCAATTTTAACTTCATTCTTTTTTTTTTAAATTGTAGCACAGGTTTTACTTATAACTAAAGCAAAGAAAAATCATATTAGGGAATCATTGCACACATGAATGCTGGCACACTGTCAAGAACTTGTACAGGATACACATGGTTCACTTTTTTAAACCCATAGGACTGTTTCAGTTAAACCTCTTGAGAAACACACCTTATATTTAAAACACCTGTTCCTAGGGTCTTTTAGAAATTCAGTTAGAATGACTGGAAACGGAAGGAAACTAATCTGATAAAGAAATGTTATGTGTGTTCTTTCTATTCCTGGCAATTTGTGAACAGAATAAATATGTAAAAAACTCATTCTGTCAAGTTCACCCAAACCTAGAACTACTGACTACTGCCTTACTGATGAAACACAACTTACTGAAAGTGCTGTAGAGTATATTTTTCTAAAGATAATAACCAGTCTTGAAGACTGGTTGTACCCCAGTACATTTCCTTGTATGTGAGAGATCATGTAATCAGTACCTCTCTCTCCATAGTTCTAACATTCAAACAAGACTGATTATGTGATTTTCAGCTCATACCTTTCCTTCTAGGAAAGCTATCAAAAGGGTAAACAGTATTCTACCCTAGCAAATCAAAGCTCCATAAAACCTAATGTAGCCTTCACTTTCCTCATATAGTTGTTGCCAAAAATTTAAACTATTTATTTAAAAAACCCTTACTATCAAATTAAAAAACCCTTCCAGACTGCTACAAAAGAGGCTTCAGAATACATCATTTTTACAGAGGAAATTTGTGGTTGTTGAGAAGCCTGTATGGCAATTGATTAATCTTTTGTCTGGCTATCAATGAAATTTTGTCTTCATTAGAAAACTCCAAAGCAGAGAAACATTGCTTACATTGAAAATCTACAACCATAGTAGAATTTAAAGAGAATTTACAATTTTAGCAAACAAATTTTTAATGGTTAGAAACAGTACGTTTGACATAAGAAGTCAAAAAAGATGCCATCACATGTGTAGAGCCCTGAAAAACCCCAGAAAACTGCCTGAGATGCTGTGTGAAGGGTACATCTCTAGAAAACATCCAGTCCAAGAGGTCTTGATCCCAAATATCTGTGAGTCTTCTTCCTTCCCCTATTCAGGTTTCCTACCCCTATGCTTGAAGGGTTCAAGCCTATAAAGAGCCCACTTCAATGTAATTTTTGATAGACACAGCCTGCAGGAGAACTAAGATATTACCTATCTAATAATTTAGCTCTAAAATACTCATTTCCCAACACAACATACCTTGGCAATAGCAGCTATTTAAAAACAGGCTGAGCTGATGCTATTCTTTGAACTCTCAGCTGCCCTCTCTCAGCTGGACTGCAGTTAGGGACCATATGACTGCTCTCCATTTATTTAGATGTGAGGTCATGCACTGTGTGTTAAATCACCAGTGTTAAAAGGTGGATGCTAGGAATTGTGGCTGGAGTTCAGATACAAACAGGAATATGCTGGAAAACATTCTGTATCTTTCAAGGCATTAAGGCCAAATTCCACAATAAATTCAACTAATTTATGCATTTATCCCAATTTGGCTCAAAAGTAAGCATGCTGTGTGATATTATGAAACTCGGTACCTGATTCTACAGTTAAAAAAGGCCCATTTCCTGCCTGTTTAAAATTTTCAGCTTCTAAACCTGATGCATAGTATGTGCAACATTAACTTCCTTCCAGTGTTTTCAAAATAATGATTCATTATGACTTACATAGCCAGTTCTAAAACGAATCAGCTAAATTTTTTTCTGCCTGTGTTTTGTAGGGAAAATGAGAGAAATTAACATCTCATATTTTTTTCATGTTTTTTGTTTACTGCTTACTCCCCAAGCTGAGCCAATCCTGAACCTTACAAGGAGCTCTGGCAGAGACCTGCCAGGCAAAGACTTGGAAAAACAAGATCTAGTAACTAGTTTCTAATCAGCATTTGTAATGCTGCATCTACAGACTGGAAGCTCCCGTTAAACAATGCCAATGGAACTAATCCAACTCTGGATCTGCTTCAAATAATAAATGAAGAACATGAAGTATGGTGTAATAAATATATCATAAATCCTCTTTTCTGATTGTGAATATTACATGTTATGTCAGTAATAAAGGTACCAAAAAAAAGTTCTACTGAATCTTCAATTTAGAAAACTTTCTTTACATAGTATTATCAGTAGAAATGAACATACCTTCATCTTCCCAGCAACTGTTTGTATTCCCTTCTCTTTCACTGTTTTCTGGTAACACTATATGGTCGGTTGGCAAGTCATCTTCTGGCACACTAGCATCACAGTCTGCTGCATCCGTTACACTTTCATCTTCCACTATATGCAATTTATCTTCATCATCTGAATCTGAATTTGCTTCTACCACATTGTTGTAATTGGTAACTGTGGAGAGACAAAAACAAAATACACTGATCAATATACTCTGAACTGATGGCATGGAGGTCCAAATTTCAGTAATCTGGCTAGTCAGCATACATGGGGCATCTCTGTGGGGTCACATTATGATTGCTTCTTGCCCCATGAGGATGGCACTGCCTTGTGAGCAACTTGGCCATAATGCTGGCACCCAAGGAGCACCTGACAGCTCCTGGGCTCCCACCACCTCTCACGTGCACAGCCAACATAAGGCTGCACAAGAGAAGGCAGTGGGCAACTCCAGAGTTGGAGCCACAGTGGAGCAAGGTAATTCCAACTGGATCACCCAGGTGTGGATGCCAGCATCTCATTTATGATTACTACAGCACTGAAGACCTCTTGGCCCCAGGTGGAGCACCCTTCAGAGAAGGCAGCCCAGCTGCTCCCAGGGTCCCAGGGAGCCAGCTCTTCCCTCCAGGCACACACTGTGTGCTCCCCCAGCCCAGCTTCCCACTGCCTCCTCCTGTAACCATTGCCACACCTCGCTCTGGCTGTGGGAATAACAGAGAAACAGTTAAGTGAAGTGGGAACAATAATGAGATTGAATTCAGAATGGCTTAAATACTCCTGATCCAAGCTAAAATGCTCTTGTAGTTACATCCACTAAAGACTCAGCAGGATGAATGTGAAAGGAAAAATCAGAGAGATCACATAGACAGGGAATCACACATAACATTTGCCCAGTTACCCTGAAAAGGTAATAACTCTACTTTCTTAGCCTGGAAAACATATTGCAAGAATCTTTGGACAAAGGACATGACAATATATATGTTTCTGTCATATGGGAGCAGGTTATTATTAAAATAAGTCTTCATTTGTAAGTACAAAAGATCAGTTACAGCCATTTCAACTAAAAATGTAAGGAACTGTAAGTAAACTATATTAAGAAAAAAATACAAAATACTTTCAGAATCTGTTTAAATGTCTTGTTATACTGAAGTTACAATGAAGTCACAATGAAACAGAACTACATAGGTATTATTTCTTCGCCACCAAGTTTGAACTTCTTACTAAAATGCTTCAAAATAGTTTAAGAAAGAGCATTGATTTATAGACAGATAAACCAATAGAACTTGGTTGCAGCATTCCTTCAATAATTATCAGAACTACACCTGGGAGGCACATAATTATGGTACTTAATGATACCTTCATCCTGTTAGTTCACAAGAAGCCAGACTGATTCTTTCATGTGAAATACTGCCTTTAAGGTAGATAAACAGCAAACCTCCTCTTCTGAAGTTAGCACTTTTTTTTTAATAAAGTATGTACTTTAGTCATTTAAAAATGCATGTAACCCGGAAAAGTGAGTAACATTATGAATAAATAGGCTACTCTCTCATTTCCTTCCAATTCAGGAGAAAAATGTCTCATCTAAAACATGCATGAGAATGACAAAAGAGCCTTTTGAATTTAAAACAATCATTCAATGTTTCCATATTTTACATAGTGCTATTTGAAAAATGTAGTTACTCCCCACTACTCATGGTATTGGTATCTTCTAAAACAGCAAATTTAAGAAAATTGCCTAAAAAACTAGTATCTGGTCCATTTCAATTCATAAATTGATATTCACTTAATATCCTGTAACCGATTCTGCAAAGTAAAATAGCTACTGTAAGTGATGCTATAATACTGTGTGATCTAGGACACATACGAATATAGAAGACATATTCCCTCACCAAAGCAGAAGAGATTCATGAATTTATTCTCCTGAGAAATGGTAAATGCAACTTTAAAAAAGTGTGAGAACAGACATAAAACAAGAGGAAGTAGAAAATAATTTTAGCCTTTTCTCTTGATTGGGTTTTACTCTGAGGCTTAAGTGCAGAGGATTATGAATATAAAATAGCAACATATTTACATGTGCCACACATAAAAGAGATAATTAAGAGTGGGGATCAAAATTTATAGGGACACATTCAGATGTGGATAATGAATACTTGACTTTTTAAAAATAAATTTCCTGTTTAGTTTAGGAAATTGTGGCATTCCTTATATTAGATTGGACCATTAGAGTGGTTTTATGGAAAACAAAACCATAATCAAACAGTTTGTCTTCAAGAATTAGACTTATGAGAAAAAATGTTTCTTCTTTCCTCATCAAATATATTACAGATATAATCTATTAACTATGGCTCTCTGCACCTTGAAACATTTCCATACATCCTCACTATACTCAAGTGCCAACTCTCTAAAAGTTAAAAACTCCTCCTTCCCCATAAAATGCAAGAAACAAATGGTATTTGGCATTTCAGTTTCTTCCATTAAAAATCAGTTGTCAACAAGACAAGATAATAAAACAAACACGAAATCTGGCTCTAACATTCCTTTTTTCCTCTCCCCAAAACACTTTGGGGAAAATAAATCTGCCAAAGTTGCATCTCAGCACATCTGGGGTGGCCAGGCAACCCACCACCGAACACAGCAGAAAGTCAAGTACTTAAAATGACAGAACCACCCATATGCCTACACAGAATTTTAACTAAACAAATACATGCTGCTTTCCTTCTGCAAGATCCTTGCCTCATCTAGTTCAGTGACACAAAATAGGAAGGGAATGCTCAGTTTTATGGAGTGAACTGAGTATTTGTAGCACTCTGCCTCGTTTGTTTAGATTGCAAAGTGATTGCTCATACTTCTTATTCCCTTCAGCCAGCAGTGTTTCCAAAGCTTCCCTTATAGGATGTTAGCCAGAATGGGATTCCATATTATATATTATAATGTATGGCATATGCTTATATGCAATATATTTAACTATATATTGTATAATTACATGATTATATCTTTTATATTCTATATAATTTCCTTACATGGTGTTCAGCAGGAATGCTTCAAAACATATAATTAACTAAACTGCAGTAGGGTGATGCTATCCCCATTTTGCAGATTAGAACCTGGCTGCTTAAAACCCGGAAAAGTCTTCTGGCAATCCTGGCATTGCCACGTCAGTGCAGGGCATTTCAGGCCCCTTTTTAGAGGCCTTTGCATTTATCCAGCATTTTATACATTCAAAGCACACTTGTGTTCATTCCAAATGCAGCTGTGCCCAGAGCCCAGGAACCTTGGCCCATGTGCCTTAGCAAGTAGAAACACAGAGATCACTTCCAAGTAAGTGATCACCCAGAATCATGTAAAACCTCTTTCAAAACGAGAGAGTAAAATCTAGTCTTTCTGTGGAGCTTTCAAATGCTCTAGAGAGAGTTCTTTTGATTCCTGCAGCCCTCTACTTAAATTACTATGCTTTCCAGCAATTAAGGCAAAGGTTCTGGAGGCAACAGCTTCCTTTAATAAACACCCCTGATTCACTCTCTGGGCAGCATTCCTCCTCTGAAAATTATGTGATCACATAATTAAAGATCTTATTGTTATGCATGCATGCAAGAGACAAATTAAAACAGTTTGAACAATCTTAATTTTGACATTTTCCAACTTTTTTTGAATGCTCAGCTTTCAAAGTCAAGTGTTTGATTTCAAAGAATCTATTAAAACTCTTTAATGGAAACGATGGTAAAAAACCCAATTAAACCCTGTAATTTACTGTATTTTTAGCTAATTAAAATGAAAATCAAAATCTCATTACATGATACCATACTGATACCTTCATGGCTGCAAATCTCAGCTTTAGCAATGCAGATTTGCTCCTGGTGCCTCACAAGACTAATGGGCGGTAGTAGGAAGCTGCTGCCTCCATTTTCTCGGACAGGTTTTGGTTCCATGTGTCACACGAACTATAGCATCTGGCATTCAGTTCTAGGGGTAATCATCCTCCCCCTCTCCTTCCTTCAGTTCAGTGCTAGAGCCAAATTTAGACCTTCCCTATCTGTATATACTTTTGTGTGTTTTCTCCTCTGATCCTTGATGTTTCCCCAGAATAGCCACCACTGAAAGAAGAGGACAACAAGCTCACAAGCCTAACTCAATGCCTGGCGCCATGGTAGCTGGTGAAGTTGGGAAAAATAAATTTCATTAAACCTTTCTGGATAAAGATTGAAGTATACTCAATACAAAAGCAATATGTAGAGACAACTGCTTACAATCTCTGAAAGAAATTCAATTGACTACACATAAATGATGACTTCAAGGGGCTTCTAATTTGACAAAATATTCCATGCAGAAAATAAAACACATGTAAAACCTTGCCTGGAACAGTTATGGCTTCCCAGTGAAGAAGCTGCAAGTATTTCAGACTTCAGTACTATTTACTTTTAGCTAATGTCATTTAAAAGAAGTGACTAGCTAAATAAAATAATACAGCCTGGATCACAGAAATCTGGCACCAACAGCAGTCAGTTTCCATGATGAGATATTGCGCTGTGAAAAGCAAGGACAATTAGAGAGGTTACGTCACCCTCGGCCACCACGGCTCCAGGGACGGCCATCAGCCACAGGGGACAAGCAGCAGAGCACTGAGGGGTGTTTTATCTTTAACTGTAAAAAAGCTACAGATCATCAGCCATGGCTGTAATCCACTGAAGACAGGTCACCAGACAAGCACGTATGACACACACATGGGCCTATTCTGTTCAATATATAGTTTGACAGCTTAGCAAAATTTTATATTATTAAAGTTAAATTGCTAATTTCAGCTTTACTTTCCCAGATTAATAGAAAGCCTCAACAAACATAAATTACACTGAAGACTTAGTATGTATTCAATAAAGCAGATTTTTATATCATTACTATAAAATATCGGAAATAATTTTGAAATAGTAATTAAAAATATATTTAATGAACCAGAATTACTTTTTCTCTTCTTGATCACTTTCTTGATATAGTATTCTGGTTCTTAAAGAACAAATGACTATATGTAGTTGAAACTTTCCTTGCTCTAAGAACAAATGACTACAAGATGAACTGCACAAAATGAGATCCATTTTCTGGATTTTTACAGTCCTAAATGCAAAGCAGATGTATAACGTTGCACAATTCTAATTAAAAAAGAAATGTACTCAGATGGAAATAGTGATTAAAGAGCTAAAACGGAGATATATATTATTTTGCTGGTTGAGGACAGGTGGGAAACTATGATACATATGTCTAATCAAATCACACACGATATGTGAAAGGAAAAGAAATTGCTAGTTGCTGATTTAAAAACAGTATACCCAGAAAATTCAAAGTGAACACTAACATTGTGGTGATGAAAGACTATAGGATTCATTGTTTCCATAATGTAATGGGTGAATCCCCAAAAAGACAATTATTATTATTGCTACCTGGATGGCAATAGAAGGAAAGCTTCTTAAAAAGCTGTCAGCAGTTACCCGCTCACCACTCCTCCATCCAGAGCCGCTCTCAGAAATTATTAGATTACATGAAAGATGACATTCCCAACATGGTGGAATATGCACCAGAATAATTTGAGCTTAGGTGGCAAGAGGACAGAACTGCACTAAAAAGAGGGCAGAATTCCACAGAACTAAGGCAAAGTTCCTAACACATAATACAGGGATCTGGAAGGCTGCTTTGAACCTGCTAAAACCTTTTGTTCAATACTTGACCATGGTCACTGTCTTTTATGCAGCATCTGGTCCAGCATTCTTACTTGCTGTCTTTTGTACACCTCTCTACACTTAATCCAAAAATCCTACCTACTTCCACTGAATAGAAAACTTTTAGGAATTTATGAGTTAATACAAACACCGTTGAATTTTTTAAGATGTTGAACATGTAACCAAGGCATCTGAGTTCTGTGAGCTCAGCATCTCAACACTGAACTGGCAGGGGATGTAGAATAGCTGTGAGAGATTCTTATCTTTTAGAAATCCTATTTCTAAAAGCTCTTCCAAAAAAACCTGTGAATGCTCATGCATGAATACTCCTAGAAAGTAAGATTTGATTCTACAAACTGAAACCACTCCTGTGCTCTCTCAAGTTCATTCCCAGTTCATGGATTTCTGCTCTGACAGCCTACAATCATCTCTTGGAAACCATTTACTCTCTGTCAGCCCACTTGAAAATCTGTTCCTATATATTATTTAGCTCTAGTGCAATATTTAAGCAAAATATATTGTGAAGTCTGAAACCTAGTCATTTTGCATTCAGTATTTTATACTTAGATTTTAGGGTATACTATTAATTTTGTTACTAGTCCTGAATGAAATGCCATACTTTCAACTTTCCACTTAGAAGCTGTCCCGTGTCTTTAGTAAAGCTAGACCTTTATGTTATTTTCATATTTTTCCTCTCAGTTTAATACACACACTTGACACAGAAAAATATATACAGAACCATGCTACCACCTGAAGCAGAGACATGAGAAAGAGCTTAAGAAAAAAGAAGGCATATGCTCATGCCTCTACTAAAATTCTCTGCTTGGAGTTTTTTGGCTTCTAGAATTCCTAAATGACTTGTGTTGTCTTCTTATCCAAGATCTTAATTTTCTGTGAATTTGCCTGCTTACTTCTTGAATTCATGAAAATTTTGGCATCCACATTAGTCTGAGGCAAGCAGTTTCACAGCTCTGCGTTGTGGGCAGAATAAATTTCTTCTGCTGATTTTGAACCTGCTCTGCACTACATTCAGAGGGTGTCCATTGAATTACCCTCCTTGTGTGCTGTCTGCTGTCCATGATTTTACATACATCACTGTGCTGCACACCCCTAAAATGCAAAGGGTCTTTGTTTCCTTGTTACTCATACAAAAGTTTTTCCACTGATCATTTTTGCTGCACTTCTCTGGACCTTCTGCTCTGCTGCATCACTGTGTTAGCAGGGGGAGTGGTGACAATCTAGAACTGCACTCAGCATCCATCTTGGATGAGAATAGCAGCACAGCAATGCACTGTTTTCTTCTCTATCCCTTTTCCAACAACACAACCATACTTCTAGGACTTTTCTTGACTTCTTCCACAAGTAGTTAAGCTGGCATTACTAGAAGTTTATTATCCGAGAAACCGGAAGTGATGTTCCTGAATGGTAGCAATCAGCTCAGAACCCATCACAGGACCCTTCCTC
Source organism: Anthoscopus minutus (assembly GCA_013399455.1). Classification (NCBI taxonomy): domain Eukaryota; kingdom Metazoa; phylum Chordata; class Aves; order Passeriformes; family Paridae; genus Anthoscopus; species Anthoscopus minutus. The sequence continues at coordinate 109,560 of VWYI01040465.1, forward strand.
AACATATACTGTTTCACTTTTTTCTATCTAGAATTTAACCTGCCATACTACTGGCATGAATATGGGGAAACACTGTCATTATTTCCCAAACAAGTACAAGCAACCCTTAGTGAAAATATTTGCTGCTTCTCATTCATGTTGGTGCCTCTATCAGGCAACAGGGTGATTTCCTGTAGCAGAGGGCTGGCCAGCAGCATTACAGAGGAGAGTGGAAGCAGCAAAAAACATTCAATTAGGTAGCCTGTTGAATTCAGCAAAAATACACAATGAGATCTCATTACATACAAAGTATGAGGAAACTGTATTATACTCTCAATTAAATTTTTCAGGAACAAAAATCACGCTAGAGATTAGTTTCTGAAACAATTCATTTAAAATTTAATTTAAGAACATACTTGCAATTTTCAGAAAAGTCATTCTGCTTTTAAGAACAGTGTATGTGCTCTGACTGTGGAGAACAGAACTATATTTTATATATAAAAGGTTGACTTGTGTTGGTTTATACTTGTGTAGATATATACACACATGTGAGTGCGCTCACACAAGAGCAGAAACTGGATTCAGTCCTTCCTCTGCCTGAAGGGATCAAACTTACATCTCCCACACATGTTTATATAAATATATGAAGAGTTGGAAAAATAAAAGTCTAAATATTTGTATGTACTAAGTACATTTCTGATAATTTTGTTTAACTAATAAAAGCCTCTTTCAAAATAGCTTTACACCTCTTAACTGAATTCTAGTCAAATGCAGCTTGACTAGCTTGACATACTTCAATTGAATATTCCAACACATTAAACCCCATAAAATTCAAAAACCTTAAGAAGCACGAAGGTATATTAATCACCTCAATACACATGCAGTGGATTATTTGGTCTTCAGGTCAACTCAAAGAAACTTTGAGCTTAAAATAAATGCTTTGCAAGCAGACTGCAGACTAAAATGTGCTCTAAATGCTTCACCAAGAGGGAGACTGGATATTTGGCTTGCCTTACCCAACACACATCAAAATCAATGACGCAAATAGAATTTTTGTTTGTCAATTTTAAATTATGGTTTTGAAATCAATCAGGATTTGACACTAAAAAAAACCCCTGACCCTCAATGTTAATGGCAAAGTCTGGAGTAAAATCTAATATCTAAGTCAGGACCAATTCCCCAGAACAAGGGTAATGCCTACAGCTCTGGCACTATACTGCAAGATGATGTAAGTGATATACTTGGAGCAAATACTAGTCTCAGTGAGAAAATTTTCTGTTGGTTGCCTTTGGTCTTATCATGATGTCACTTCCAGGTAACTTAGTCCTACATGTAAAATGACATTGGAACAGGACCTATTTAGAAATGCAGTGCTCAAGGCTCCCCAGTGGGGCAGACATGGTGGAAGTTTTGCCACCATGGGTGCCTTACCTGTTACAAATGTGTAGATCTTACAAGGGCAGGAAACTCCAAAAATCACCTCCAGTGCTCCTATGAGAATTTAACTGTATGTAGAACTGACATGAGTCTAGAGATGAGAAGCAAAGAGTATACATAACAAGAATTTCAGGTGTTTAGCTTTGGTCTAAAACCAATGTCAAATACAGGAAACATATGTTTATGCATACATACATACACATACTAACATACCTATTTTCAGTTTCGATGGCCTAAAGTTAGATTTGGAAAGGAATACCTGTATCATAATACAAAAATAATCTGCTTTTGAATTATTTCTCTTATTAGGGCTGCTACAGAAAAGTAACTAAAATATTATTTTCACCATGCTGCTTTGAGACTCTTCATTACTCTGCAGCTCTTCTGTGTTAAAAATTGCAGCTTTATAGCTTTGCAAAATGAAGTCTTTCAGTCTTTCAGTGCCACAAAGGGACCTGCAATACTAAATTCTCTACTGGATTTGCAAATGATAGCCATTTTCCTAACAATAAAGCTAACTATTGTCCAAACTTTCTCTCTTTATAGTCTCCGGATTGATGTAAATGCTACATGCAAATACAAAAATTGTCAGCAGCAGCATAATTTGAAAAATGGTATTACTACAAGGTGCTTAGAGGTTTGAAAATACTATAAGTGGTCCCACCAGAAAGAAATTAACCTTCAAAAACAAGACAGCCAAAGGTGTACGAAAAAATTAACTGTACCCCTTGCCTGTTATCACCACTGTACAAGCCAAGGTTTCCACAAATAAGAACTTAACTCTCTCTTTGTAATTCCATGTCATCTGCTGCTGTCAGGAAGCTTTACAAAATCTTATAGGAAATTTAATACTTTAAGAAAGTATTTATAAAAGCATGAAGCAGTGAAAAAGTATTTATAAAAGCATGAAGCAGTGAAAAAATAACCATATCCCCTCCACGCATTTAAAAAAAAAGTTTCTGTAATTTCACTGCAGCTTTGAACACTCAGAAGGGAAGAAACCGTGTACCATTGTACATTTTTCTCTCTCAGGGCTCCCCTGTTTCATATGCTGTCCTGCAGGGAGCCTTAGAAAATGCAGAATGGTGTTCACTCAATATAGGTGACAAAACTTCTACTATGCAACATGGAAGTTTTTACAAGTATGTATATTTGTGAATGAATTTGGCCAAATAAATATCAAGTAGAAAGTGGGAATAGCTAAGTAATGCACAGGCATGAACTTCTGACTAAATCTATACTCTGTCCACTTTTCACTATCTAAAGAACACACAATTTTTCCATAAAGTTGCACAGGCCTAAATAAAAAATATTGATGTTAACGATTAAAAACAAAAATCCAAACTTTCAAAAATATACTGCAGGGATCAATTCTGAGTAGGTAGCAACATTTTAGTCACTATCTGATTAAATCAAAGAGGAAAAAAGTAGAAACCTTTCCCTCTTATCCTATGTGACTGCTGGTAAGTTTGGATTTCTGTCGCCAGTATTAGTTATATAGTTTATCATTTTACTCAGAAGACTGGAGAAATTATTCTGCACACTCAAATCTGCCCCTCACAGCTGAGTACAGTCTGAGGGCTGCAGGGGTTTACTGCCTCTGAGATAACTGAGTGCCATGATCATAAAAATCAAGTGTAAGACCTATAAATATCTGAGAAACGTTCTTTTAGTACCTCCAAATACTGAACAAATGGAAATACTGAACTAACTGACGAAAGGCTGAGAGGAAGAAGTATATCCATTTATTACATAGCATGTTTAACTCTTCAAAAATCACCTTTCCACTGATGACTGTCCCACTCTGCTCTATGCTCAAAATACTCTTAACTCCAGATAGCTGCCATTTTTTTCTTTATAAAACTTCTCAGTTATTGAAAAAAAATAGTTAAGAGATACATTCAGGAGATAAGACCATTAATTACTTTCTCAGCGACAGGTGTTTCAAAAGATGATCTATTATTACAGTAGAAATTAACCCTTGCACATAGAGAAATGCCACCAACCAAAGATGAGCCACAGAAAATTGTCTCATCATTAACTGGCACTAGGTACCGATGGGTTCCAATCATTTGGGAAAATATGGTAAGAGGAGCTTATTTGATTGCAGCAAGACGGAGGCACTAATTGTAAAATACATACAGGCATAAACCACAAACACCATACAAGTTTCCTCATACTGACCAACTTGCTGAACAAGGGTAATATCCTATTTCTGGTCACGAAGCATAAATTGAACACAACTCTAAGACAGTTGCTTTAGATTTATCCTCATTATAGACTTAATCTGAATTATAGCTTGATAATTACCTTAATCCATGCTGAAAAACTTGGCAGCCACATATTCTACAGACACAGGATTCTGCATAAAAAGCTGGGTTAGTAGAAACTATCACTTGTAAACAATCCCAATCCATGATGCTACTCAATCCTTCAATCAATTCAGATACCATTAGGCCAGGTTAACTCTTCAGGAAGACACAGTTGACATGTTTATATAAATGTATGTATTTCATAATACAGGTTATTTTATATAACATCATCACCTAGGTTTATGGACAGTAGATATTTATTTCAGATATAATAAAGAGACTACAATGCAGGAATACCAGTTTGGCTTCAAAGTTTTGAGATCTTCTTAAATATAAGCAGAAGGATGATACCTCAATGGCACATTTTATACACGAATATGTATGCATATGACAGAAATTTTTTCTTGTCTCAAAAATTTTGAATAGCACAAGATGCCACTAGAAAAGTTTTCAGCATTATGAAAATCTTATATATTGCAGATGTATCACAGAAATTATTCACATGCCTCTGAAGCTCTAACATTATTTTTTACTCATTCCTAAATTAATAGAGCAATAAATGATGCAATTTTGAAGAGATGTTGCATAAATAAAATCTAAATTAATAAATTATCAAAATTCATTCATTTAGAGAGTACAAATTTATTTTCATTTCATATTTCACAACATTTTTTTCTAATCTCCAAGTAATTTCTTCTTGAGAGAGAGGTAGTTTGTCAAATGCACAATGGTCATCTATTTATTCTGACTATAAGTTCAAACACTCCAGTATTCAAGTGACTCCCCTGGCTGTTGCCTATTTATGACACAGGTGAAAGGACTTTTTTTTTATTTATCTGTTAAGTTGACAAGCTACATTTTGGCTTCACTCTAATTCCATTTTATAACAGAATAGCACTTTTAATGATGTTTTATGTTTCAGTTTTCAAAATATGTGTTCTGACCTTTAGATTCAGAGTAACTAATTTGTAGTGATTATATGTTATTAGCGTGACAGATTGTTATAGCAAACATTCCTAATTCCCTTTTTTTTGAAAACAAAAATTACAAAGAGATGCTAGAATATCACAATGTAGATGAACATAGTTTTAGCATGTAATTTGGGTGATCTAGTTTGCTACACACAACTTTGTACCTTCACTAATGTGAGTTTTTATGCATATTCATATATGATATGCACATAATTTTTTGCATTTATATTCACAGCTAATCAACCAAAGCATTGGCAGCAGAAAATTGCTGTCTGGGACTGGTATGACAAGTTCCAAGTCCCTCTAATTTTTAACTGCCTACTATATTTCTGCAATATTCATTTTTACATTACAGATTTTTCACACTACTGATTTTCAATTCTTTTAAAATATGAAATTACTGACCATTTATATAATTTATTTGTGTAAAGTGGGAAATAAAACACCATCTGAATTCTAAGTGTGGCTTCTTCTCTTTGCAAGATAATGAACAGCTATCATTCTCAGGAATCTACTGCAGTGTAGGAGCATGAAAAAAGAGATGGTCAAAAAAACCAGAATGGATTTACAGCATTTTACTGGATTTCAAGGCTAGACAATCCCTGGTGTTCTCTTGAAACAGGTGGCTACATGAGATTATGAAAGGCTTCATTTATCCTGTTTAAATGGAAGCCTAAAGCTTAAGGAATAATTTAAATTTCAAAAGATGCATTCCATGAAGACTATATACATTGCTAAAATAGCAATGAGAAGTTTTATGTCAGTGCATTTTATATATTTAATAAGAATTTTTATATTTATACAAATCAGAATGAAACGGAATTGGTATTTCTGATATTATATTAAGGAAATAAACATATTTTGCCATACTAACATCTTGAAAATACTTCATAAGACTATGAATATATTCTACAGCACACATTGGCAAGATGTTATTTTTCTCTGAAGATCGAGTAAATTATAATAGATGCTTCCAAAGCAGGGTTAACTTCTTTAAAACTGTAATCTGGATTTACACTGTTCCACTGCTGTACACAAATTGTTCACATATAGCTACTGAATCTCTCTGCAAAGACACTTAGACCCGGACAAACCAGCTCTCTGGCTCCCATGTTGAACAATAACCCCTATCTATCTATTGCAATATTTCACAGTCACTCTTAGCACATGCTTCAAGAGAAGTCTGGTTCCCAAAGAAGATATGAGAACACAATAAACTTTCAGGATTTACACAGCCTTGCTGATACTGACATTACAGCTGCTCCCCATCAGAGATATGAAGATTCAAATCAACATCAAGAAAGTGCTGCAAGAATGAAGAGGAACACATACAAGAGCCTCTGTCTGAAATACACTTATATATGCACTCTAACACAAAGAAATAGTAAATTAGGCACTAGCCTAAATTTTAAAAAAATTCTCATTAATTTCCCAGTGTGCTACTCAGATGAACTAGCAAACTATTAAATGTTCTAGCAAACTGTTTCAGATTGTTTCCCTTAAAATGTGAAATAACATTCTGAGAAAACAGCACTGCTAGCCTTGAAGAATGATATGCTATCTATCAAAACAGTCCTAATGAATAAGAAAATACCCTGCAAAGACAGGAACTTCAGAGCAGACATAACAAAATGACATGATATTACCTCTGTCTGAACTTATGTGGCCAACTGAGTAAGCTGGGCAATGAGACTCTGGAGAGCAGTGCCACAGACAGGGACTGGGGGTCCTGGTCCATGGCAAGCTGAACATGAGCCAGCAGTGCCCTGGCAGCCAGGAGGGCCAGCCCTGTCCTGGGGGGCATCAGGCACAGCCAGGCAAGGGAGGGAATTGTCCCACTCTGCTCTGCTCTGGGACAGCCTCACCTCCAGTGCTGGGGGTAGTTCTGGGTGCCACAAGAAAAAAAGACATTGAGCTGCTAGAGAGTGTCCAGAGGAGGGCCATGAGGATGATGAAGAGTCTGGAGGGGAGCTGTATGAGGGGTGGCTGAGGTCTCTTGGTCTGTTCAGCCTGGAAGAGACTGAGGGCAGACCTCAGTGCGGTCTTCAACAACCTCACAAGGAGAAGCGGAGAGGCAGGCACCGATCTCTTCACTCTTGTGACCAGAACACGAGGAAATGGCATGAACCTGTGTCTGGGAAGGTCTGGGTTGTATACTAGGAAAAGGTTTTTCACTAGGGGGTGGTTGGGCATTGGAACAGACTCTCTGATGGGCAGAGCAGTGGAGCAGGGGAAGAAGTACATTGTCTGCCTTTCCTGCAATCCTGGAGGCTGCTGGAACCCAAGGGCTCCTACCCTCTCCTACCTGAGCATCAGGATTCTTTCTAAAAGGCAACCTGTGCCTTTAAGCCTTATATTCCTCTGATTATAGTTCATTTCTGCATTTCTGAATCCTACTAGCAACAGAAATTCCATCAACTGCTGAAAATTTATACATTTCACGAAAATAATCTGCCTCTCTCAAGAGAGATGTCAAATTCACTAACAAACCCAGCACAGGGAGAAATGGCTGTAACTGACACAAGTGCCAGGATTTCTAACATTCTTATTTACTTTTTACCTAATTGAAAGTATTTATCTACCTTAAAGAAGCAATGGCCAAGAAAGTATTTTTTTACATTCAGAAAAGAAATAGCTTTCCTTACTGAACAGAACTGAAGTAATTGGGTTGGTAATGTGACTGAGATCCAGAAAAAGCCATTGTGCTGTCCTCTGCTGCACCACTGGAGAAACTCCCTCAACTGCTTTGCTTCATTCAGCCTCACATTTGTTTCTTCATAAACTCTAAAGTGAATTATTCCTTATACTATTTTGCATTTTCCAGTCACAAAAACCCCCCCAAATCTTACAGCCAAATAATATTTCTAATATTTTACTCATTTGTTGCTACCTTTAAAATAAAATACAAAAGAGAGACTGCAGATAGTTATTATTTATATAATATTATCTGTAACTATTATTTGGAGGGGCAAATTAAGTGTTGGCACAAAACAGTGGAAGGAAGAAAAGAGCTTTTTTGACTTGCTTTTCTAGTTAGTACTAACATGACTCTAAAGTGAGCTTAATGATCAGTAGCTAACAAGCCAATGCTAAAACCTTTCTTAACCATTCATAATTACTTTTTACAGTATGCAACTACATGATACACTGAATTTCTATGAAAGCATACATGTATGTTTGCACAGGATCAACACATGGCACAGTAAAGCTTGTAAAAGGTTCCTAACCAAAAAATACCTTAAAAAATAAAGCAAATAAAGAGGATTCAAAATACCAATTCATAGAAGAAACTAAAATTTTAAATATGATATTGGAATTTACTGTATGGTAGGTGGGTTCCAAAACTTGTTAATGGGGATGAATAACTGTATTCAATTTAGTTCAACATCTCCAAATTCCCACTGTCTACAGAAGGATGAACTCAAACATCTTGAGACTTTAATTTAAAAGAGCTTATCTGTTTCATGCAACATTGAAATTCATACGTAAGGAAAACAAACAGCAATAAAGAACAATCCAACAAAGGATCAGTTACAGGGTAGCTTAAACAGGGAGACTAGTTTCCACAAAGAAAGACAAGACCCTATCCACTCCCAATATATACTCATGTAAATTACTTGACATGCATTACAGGCATTCTTAAATTTAATTTTGCCAACCTTTTATAAACAAATTGAAAAGACAACTGGAAAGCAACTTAAGATGTGTTTGATTTCAGATGAGTACTGAGGAAGAGAGCAAGAAATATCTGGCAGCCACCGCTGCAAGTCAGACTTTGTAAAGGCTATGACAAAAACAATTGAACACTAACAAGCCTCAATGTGTGGTTTACAGGAAAAAGTCCTTTGTTTAGAAGGCAAATGATTTTTAAGGTCACTGTGTCAGGTCTCCTATGAAGAGACAGAAATTCTAAAAAGGGAGAAAAACTTCCAAGTACCTCTTGATTTTTCTTGTTGCTTCACAGACAGCATCTGAGAGATGTTTAAGAGCTGCCTGGTTAAAATTACAAGCCAGAGAGCTACTGAAGACAGGAAAGGCATAGTGTTACATATGGGTACTTTAGCATATGTAATAGTTTAATTTTATAGACAGTATTTCTAGAGCAGATTTTAGTTTTTACAAATCTTATTTGCTCTTTCCATACACAGCAACTGCAATTCACTGATATGCTATGAAAAGGAATAGCAGCAATACAAATAAATGCTAAAAAGTATGAAATATTTTAACCTAGTTACTCCACTTGTGAATCTTAAAGAGTTCGCAGTTAATAGCTCAGACATTGACCATCTCTAGTCTTATAACCTTTTATTTCCTATGGGAAATAGAGCAAGTAAACATGGAATTTGAAGAATTCAAATGTGACCAGACCTGACTTTTGGATCTTCTAAAAAGAGAAATATATTTTCCAACCTCTGATGATTTTTCCAAGAACGTACCAACACCCTTTAGTAAGATCTATCTAATCTTCTGTTCCTCATAAAAGCAGTTGAAACATCTTAATGGTTAAAAGTGTAATTAAAATAAACAGAATCTCCTAGAGCAACTGGAATCACAGAAGGAGCTAGATAAAAAACAGACTGGTTTTTCAGGGGAATTTAGTTTTTTGGAGCTGTGTTGCCACCAAAGAAAGGAGGGTGCAGGGAAATGGACTGAGGATTAGAACACAAGCACAGTCAGTAAGCAGAAGGCTACTGAGAAGTCATCACTGAATAAGAAAAACAGCCACAATGAAGGTGGAAAGATGAGATGAGATGTTTAAAAAGAAAAAAACCCCCACTACTCTGCAAGGCTGCCTGACAGAAATAGCACTTCTGGGAAAGGCAGCAGTAGAGGGAAAAAGACATTTCCTCTGTGTTGAGGATTGTATGGAAAGACTCTGTGCCCTAATTTTCCTTTACCACAAAAAGTATAGTACTCAGAGGTGTTATGGCCAGTATGAAGAACTGCCTGCTAAAAAGTCTAATGAAATAGCTGAGAATATTATTGTATATACCAGTAATAGTCAAACACATCCATACAGCTCTAGGGATCCCAAATTAAATCTACAACTTTTCTGAACTCCAGGAATGTTAAGAAAGGGAATTAGATGAACCTTTGTGGTTAAAGACACCGTAGTATAGAAACTTGAGAGATCTGTTGTGGACTCTCAGTAAAAACTGAGAGACACCTATGAAATCTCATTCTACAATTTTATTTTTTAAGCCAAACATGAGACATGAGGTGAAATAAATATTTCTCTCTGAAAATATGAGTCAGTAAATTTATCCTTGCCTTCAGAACACCCATCTTTTTGCAAGCTGACACAAATGACATATTGTTTCATTTAGAGGACAAGGAAACCAGAGAGATAGAACAACGAATTTCGAACAGACCCACAAGGCTTCGCATTACAATTTAAATAACAACATGACTTTATAAATCCTTTAGCATAAGAGTGAAAATCGACTTTGTTTTACCAGCTAAATTTAGATCAATTAGTAAACACTATAGTCTCATAGAAAGCAACAGGCTTTGGCCCCTGCAGGTAATGGCCGTGCTCCGGAAAGCAGCAGCTGTAAAGGTGCGGGAACAATCCATCATCCGGCTCGCTTATGAGGTCTGCTGATTAACAAAATCAAGGCCACACAAGGAAAGAGAAAAAAAAGGAGGGAGTAGAGTGGGTAATTAAACTTTTCGTTTACTACACAGGGCACAGAAACACATGTGAATGTTCCCCACATTGGCTTCATTCCAGGTTCCTTCTCCAGCATTACAATGTTGTAATACCACTCATATCTATTTAAAGACATTAAAAACCACAAAAGGAACCAAACTTTATTAGCACAAAAATGATTTAAACTCCTTGTGACCAGAAGTTTTGAACAATGACAGTGACTTCTGAGACACCAGACTATCAGGGTGGCCTGGATGATGTAGAATTTAAAACAAAAATTTCAGATAAATTTCAGAATTTCAGATAAATAGTCAAATTATAACACGCCTGCTGTATTGAAAGGACAGCAGCACTGCATTTTTAAGGAACCCAAAAGTGATGTTAAACATACAAGAGCAGATCAGAGAAGCTAGGAATCCGAGGAAATAAAAAAATAAGACACTACTTATAGTATACATTAAAGCCAATCCTATGATGCTTAGCTGAACAGCAAATTCAGGTAATATGTTTATGGATGAAAAAGTACAATCTTAGGGCCATTGCTTTGAGAATAAGGCAGATATAAACTTAAGTGAAAGACAAAGTATTTCAGGCTCTTAGAAAACCATACAGAGTTCTAGAACTTTGATATTCCAAGTAATTTTTTTTTAATATGAAATTATGCTTGTTTTGCAAAGCTTTTTGATACATACTCTATCTCCATACTTGAGGAAAACCCAAGCCATATGACATTCAGATTCCTTTCTCCAGGAGAATTCCCAGGCATTTTGACTGACTACCCACAATGGAAACACTCAACACTAAAAACCAGCCAACTCCTGAGTGGAAGTTCATATTCATTTTTGCCTCCTGAAGCAGAGTTTTGAGGAAGCTGAGTGAACCAGAATAGCTGAAAACAATATATTGTCATAATTTAAACATACCTAAGAAACAACATTCCTTCTCTGTAAAAAGCCCAATCTAGTTCTTAAGAACAGAAGCAGTGAAGATTAATTTCACAATATATTTATTTAAACAACATCTAGATCTTATAGTCGTCCATTAGCTCAGTGCACTCTGAATACTAATTATGCACTATCTCATTTTAGTGCCTTATGGAGTAAAACCTCTGAAATGATGAACTAATGCTTATGGAGAGATAAGCATTATGGAGAGATAAGCAAAATGACAGCATTTTGCTAGTATCAATTCTTCTGTTAAGAAATCTTAAAGGATCCATCAAAATTATATATTCTTTCTGTAATTCTACTGTGACTTGTACTATTAGACATGATAGTGCAGTAGGATCAGTAACATGTTTTTAGTAATAAGACAATATGAAATAATGAACTTCTTCACTGTTTCTTATGCACTTTGAATAAACAGTTCTGATATTATGGTCAGGTCACTGCTAAAATGCAGCGCTGTAATAGAGAAAATTTACTACCAATTTTTGGTTGCAAGAAATGCAAGATTGCTCAAGATTCACATGGAAGTCCCTGCATTATTCCGACATACCCTCTCCAAAAGAAGCCAAAAAGTGTTATGCTTTATATTGTCACAATGGGGTGTGCAGACCTACAAGTAACTACTTATTCCCATAAGCCAAGATACAAGAGTGAAGAGGAGCTTTAATTACTATTCACCTTTAAAATGGGTTGAATGAGATACTAATGATGATAGAGCAAAAGTCAGAAAGTTATTTGTGTTATCAGCTGTATGGATAAACACTGAGTATTATCTGATTATCAGTCCTATCTATAAGTTCATTGGTATCTAGGTATGCTGTTACAAAAAGCTGAATTATTTCAACATGACTTGCAAATAAGTAAGTCATGGTCCTTTTTTCTTTTGTTCTTATTTTTGAATAGCAATGCCTGGTTGCCTTCCCGAGGTTAGAGATATTTAGAATCCTAATCACAAATGAAAAACATCAGAGACCAGTCTTACCCTCATCAGAAAGACAGATGCCTGGCTGCTTAATCAAACACGTTTAGAGCTATACTTTTTATTCAGAAAGAACAACATCTGATTTTTGCAAGCAAAAATGCATTTGTTCACTCTAATTTTACTAACACACTATAGACATGTCATTAAGCACAAAGTAAGCAATTAATTAACTTTGTGAAGTTAAAGAAATAAACCCAAAATGTTTTCTTTAAATAATAAAAATGTCAGCTACATATACCTGCTCTATGCACTTGTCAAAATGCAGTTCCCTTCAGAAAAATGAGGTACAACTGAGCAGCATAAACGTTCTAACAGCAGTTTAGCAAACAAGGAGCTGTCAACTTCCAATAAGCTATTATTCACACCTCTTTAATCACTGCCACAGAGTCGATTATAAATAGCCTCATACATTTTTAAATAAGGTCATTCTGAAATGAAACAACAAAGAGGGTAGTAAATATTCCAGTACATAAGCAATTTAAATTCTGCAGCATAACAGAACTGTGTGTTCTCAAATACTCAGTTTAAAGAAAGCCAACAAAACCTTTTATTAACTGGTGCAGTGTCAGACACGTAATCTCTGTAAGATCAATAAACCAGGCCAATTATGTGGTAGTTTGCAAACAGATCTGAAAGAAATGAAACTATTAAGACTTGCTCACAAAATCCAGCTTCTACAGCATTATTTACAAATATAAAGTAATACAAATTAAGTTAACACAATACACGGAACTGCATGAGTAAGTGTATTATGCAAACATTTCATACAAATATGAAACAGATTCTCTATGTTTTCCCAGAAGAACAGCACAAAGAAACAACTTATGTAGAACCCTGATCCATATGAGACCATTTCTTATTTTTCCTGAAATTTTAAATAATTAGAAATTAATGCACAAAGAAAAGCAAGAAAAGATCTGCACAAATAGAAGTTCTAATTTTTTCCCCTGTTCCCCATATTTTCTGAGATTCAAAATTACTTGATAAAAATGACAAATATGACAACACAAAAATCAGTTCTTTAACAATTAGCTCAGACAAAAAAGGATTAAAATTGCATTTTTTTTTTCTCAGAAGCACTATAATAATTAAGTGGACCATAGCTTAGACATCAGTTTAGCACTAATAGAAAAATAAAAATTAGTGGGGAAAAAAAACCCAAATAGTTCTCACTGTACTGACCCCACATTTTGTTGTTACTGTGAGAAGTATTGGAACACTTCTTCCTATTACAAACTTTGTTTTTCTAACTTGATACTCGTACAGCCATATAATATCTTGAGTTGGAAGGCACCCAAAAGGACCACAAAAGTCCAAGTCCTGACCCTGCACAGGACACCCCCAAGAATGCCACCATGAGACCAAGAGCATTGTCCAAACACTTCAGGAACTCTGGCAGGCAGTGGTCACAGCACCAGATATGAGGAGCCTGTTCCAGTACCCAACCATTCTCCAGGTTAAGAATCTTTTCCTAATATCAAAATTAAAATCTCATTTGCCATAGCTTCAGGCCATTCCCTCTGGTCTTGTCACTGATCACCAGAGAGAAAAGATCAGTGCCTGTCTCTCCTCTTCCTCTCATGAAGGAGTTGCAGATTCCCCTCAGTCTCCTCCAGGCTGAACAGACCAGGTGATCCCAGCTGCTCCTCACATGGCTTCCCCTCAAGGCCCTTCACCATCTTTGCTACCTTCTTTATGCACAGAGACTCACCTGTGATTTTCAGGGTGCACTGATACATTGTGCCATAGCCATCCATATATCTGTAGTCCTTACCTGCTCCACTGTGGTTCATTTCAGAAAATGAGCTCCATGAGTAGGGGACCCCAATACCCCCCAATCCCCAAAACTTCCTGAGGTACTTAAACCAGTTACAATTTAAACATCACTTATTTATCAGATTTTGCTCAAAGGTGTTTTATACAGTTCACAGGCTACTTCGTACCTGATTCTAAAAAAGCTAGTATTTCCTATGAACAGCAAAAATACCCATATCTTTCTCCAGCCTAGAAACATACCTTAATATTAAAATGTCATATTTAAGTCTTCATGCATTTGGACAGACATAGGAGGCATTGCTCTTTGTATCTGCACTTGGAGCTGGCCATGCCCAGCAGATATATCCCCATGGCACCACACCTAACTAAGCTTACCACCCTGCTGCATCTTTTTAATGTTTCATGGTCTCATCATAAAGCAATAGTGACCTCCCACATAAAGGATATTCAGAAGTTCAATTCCATTAAGAACTGAATTAACTTCAGAATTCAATTAAGAACTTCACAGCTATCAAAACATTTACCTACACCCACGAACACCCTAGAAAACAGTGTAAAAGATCCACTCTTCTCAGTCTTTCCCAACAGTAAGGCAGTACTGGTGTTCTACATAGCTATACCTTCTAACTGGATTTCAATGCTTTAAATAAAGCATATTATAGTAGCTTACATAGTGAAGTGATAAAACTGCAGCTGACTTCAGCAAGATCTACATAAAAGCAAAGAGCAAGCTGGGTTATTTCAGTTCCCAGAGAATAAAGAAGTAGAAAAGGTTTAGATGTCAACAGGCATCTTAGAACACACTCATTTCCACATTAGGCATGTTACTTTTTCATCTGGCTCACTGTCATCTCCCTCACAACAGCCTTTAATGAATAGTTAGAAAAGGAACAAGTTTACACAAAGAAACACACCCTCTCAGCCTTAATGTCACCAAAGTTTGGTTCATTCCCCAAAGCTTTCAAACTTCTGTTTTCTTAGGGGTACACGCCCTACATCTACCTTAAGTTCCATAATTTGTTTTTAAGAGCTAGACAGTGTTCCAGATAGCTATAAGTTTTATTAACCACCTGTTTTTTAACCTATCAGGGAAATGGAGCTATGCCTGAATAGAAATGAATTATTTTCCTCCAAAAATATGCACTATCTTATATGTACTATATACATATATATATATATATATATATATATTGATAAGTCACCTCTGATTTTTCCATTTGCTCTGTAAAAGATAGTTTATCTGTACTTTCATGCTAACAACTTTAATAACAAAGCCTCTTACTTTCTGTTTACAGAAAGTCTAATGTGTGTTATGTTCACAACTGGAGTTTTCTGGAAGAAACAAAGAGTCAACTATACATGATTTCTTACTTGTATGAGCATTTTGGGAGGAAGGATTTCAAACTTTTCCTAATATTAGAGAGGATACTGCACTGAACTATTGTCAATAAAACAGAAACTTTTCTTCTCATCCAATATGCAACTAAACTTATAACCTTGATGCCTAGGTACTTGGGAGAAGTCTAGTGTTAAGAGTAGTTTCAGTGGCTGCTGTGAACCTCATGATAATTTGCTTTCAGCTGCCTCACAACTTTGCAGAAGCCATGGAAGAATACTGTGTTCTGATAAACAAAAGAAAGAATTGTGATACATTTCCCACCACAGTGAGAAGGGCAGAATTTGGATTCACAAAGCACAATGATCTGGAGAGGTGACAGGTCTGAACCCTTAAGATGTTTTAGAACAAGATATTCAGCACTATCATCAAAGATGAAGAAAGTTGCAATCTCACAGTGACATTCCACAAGCAAGTAGGAAAGGATCATGGAAATGAAACTGGAAAAATCCCATGACCTTTGGACACCAATTATGACGCTACATATTCTCAACATCAAAAAAATCAAGATCATAAAATAAAGTACGAAAGGGTCTAGAGCAAGCTGAGCCCCAAAACCAATGAAAATCAGTAAAGACAAACCACAAAAAACTTGTAACTGTTATTTGTATTCATTACTATCAGATGTGACCTTTATAAAGAGTAAAATAGAAAAAATACAGTTTGAGTTTTATAAAATATACCTACATTAAGACTATAGATACACAGATGCGTTTACACACACACACACACACATATAAATAACTACAATTATTTATGAAGTGCCTAACATTCTTAAATATCACTGCAACCTACTTGACAGTCAACAACTAGAGGAAAAACAATTCTATTGTAATCCTCAAGGGCAACCCCGGTCCTTGCTGCGTTTGTACTCTGAGCTAAGAACAGAAGCAAGAATGGAAAAAGGAACAAAACAAAAAAGATACAACTCAACTATGAACCAAATGAATTAAAAATAAACCCAAGTCTCATATGATAACAGAATATTACTCAGTATGTTAGGATCATGACACAGTCAATAGAGAAGAATCCAATACACAAACACAGACAAAAGCAGCACAATAGCTACACCTATATGAGCTGTAAATGAGAATGAAAACAAACACTTATACAAAAAAACTTCAAAAACTAGCAGGTGGGCAGCCCACATGGGATGAAATCAGCTAATGAAATTCAAGTTTAGAGATAACATTTGAAAGAAGGTCTTGGGGCACATACACATAAGACTCTACACATGAACATGAGTTCACTTCATTAGGAACACTGACCAAAAGCACAGCTCTACTTTCATCATAGTAAAAATAATTTTTAATTTTTATGAATTGATTATACTGAATTACCCTAAGGAATTCAAAACCTAAAAACCCCAGTCTTGTCTTCTGACCTGCTTGTGAACAGCCCTGCTTAATTTCTCACATCTGACCCCACTTGCTTACTCATTTGTTAAACAGTTTAATAGATAATTTTAATTTCATGGGATTAAATAGTTTAAGGAAATGTATATGCATCCCAGTCATGATGCAATATCTGGATTGAGATACAGCATATTATCAATTACACCTTAATAATACTCCACTGGATATGGCATCAGAGCAATGAGTAGTAAACAACATCTGAAATGATGTTTTGTTATTTTATTTTCCTCTTTGGTGATTATACAAATGAAGAATTTCACACATTTTTTAATGGAGTATATTTAGTGCTTCTAATGAACGCTTATTATACCCTGACAGCCACCTGCTTCAGGAGAGATGGGCTGCCCTGTAGGAGTGCTTACTTCTCTCCACAATAAGGTGGAATGAATGTAGCAGGACTAGCCCTGATCTCAGCATCTAAAATGCTGAAAACTCATAAGCACAGGTGACTATGACTTCCTTTCTTCTAAGGAAGAAAATACCTGGAAGAAGATACCTGGCCATAACCTGAAAGAAAACAGACACTTCGAGGGTTAAGGTGTACTTAAATGTTCTTCCAGGAGGTAGTAGGAAGACAATGTGTATCAGCAAACTGAGATAACTTCCCTTTTACAAAATCCATTTGGCTTTCAGTTTCACCCCTGGTCTCCTCCTGGAGCATCCTAACATGAATGTAACAGGATATCACTTTTCTTATGCTTCTTTGCTGTTGCTGTAACACTGAAAAACTATTTTAAAATATTTTTTTATTTAGAGATTATTATATTAATCAGAAATAACAGTTTATAAAGTAATTTTCCTCAATTTGAGAAGGTCGTGCAAATATGAGTTTTAGAAACTTATTACACCTAATCAAACTGTAAAACTTTTTCCAAAAATACAAGCTACAGTAAGAGCAGAAGACAGATGTCTGGAACTTTTAATGCAGGTGAGTCTTTGGTCCAGGTAAGGCGCGCACGATCTCAGAGTCGCAGAGACCCATGACACAGTTTAGTTTTTCCCACTCATGTAAAGTGTTTTCTTGATCACTGGCTACTGCTGTGCAATGCTGCTCTTCAGGAAGCCTCTGGTGCTTTCTCACTGCATTTTGCACCACTGATAGCAGGAACACCTGCATATAGCAAAAGCTGCCAATGTGCTCTTAGAGAAACACATGCTGCAAAGGAAAGGGATCCTTCTCATGCTCAAAATACTACCTTAATCACAATTTCTTTTTCCTAAAGTTTACTTTGCTTGCTTCCAGTGTTCCCTACTCTGAATTCCCTTAGTAGTAGTTCCCTACTACTAAGAAGCTCAAATTCCTTCAGGATTTAGAATATGCTGCTTCCCTTGTTTTTGTGCCTGTGTCTGCACTGCTCCTTTCAGATGACATATCAGGTCTAATGAATGTTTTACCAAATCCCTGGAGAAATGAAATAGGGTAACTAAATTATGTATTTATTGAACTTGACAGCAGGCAAAACAAAACAAAAAGGAGCACCTAATCTTCAGTTCTGAATTCTGCTCTCCAAACAACAGGCTAACCTGGGCTATTCAGAACTGGGCTATGCAACTGGCTGCAGTTGTGGACACAGCAGCCCACGTTCAGCTGTCCTGTCACAGGGCGTACATCTTCTCTTGGACTACCAGCAGGGAATTTCTAAGACAATGTGTACTTTACCCTGCTGAGCAAAGGAATAGAACAATGAAAAAAATATCAGTGACAGAATGTCTTAATGTGGTTCTTGCCAATAATATGAAAAGATGAGCCAGTTGTCAGAAAATACCCATGGGAAAAGTTAATTTTGCTTTCTGAAGTCATTCTGAATTAGCTACACACTGGTGCAGGTGGTAAGTCTGCTGAGAAGGAATTTGACAGGATAGTTTTTTCCTACTCTATATCTTAAAAGTTATGTATAGAGAATCATAAAAACACAGAATGGTTTGGATTGGAAGGGGCCTTACAGATTATTCAGTTCCAACCCAGGTGCTGGACCTTGCACTTGGCCTTGTTGAACTTCATGAAGGTTGCCTGGGCCCACCTCTCAAGCCTGTCAAGGTCCCCCTGGACAGTGTCCTTCCCTCCAGTGCAAGGAACTCCACACCACAGAGCTCGGAGTCTTGCTGAGGCTGCAGTTCACCTCACTGTCCACATTTCTGACAGAGATGTCACACAGCACCAGTCCCAGTGGTAACCTCTGGAACATCACTTGCTCTCCACTTGGACATCAAGCCCTTGACCACAACTCTGAGTGTGACTAATCAGCCAATTTCTTATCCACTGACTGTCGCATCCATCAAATCCACGTCTCTCCAGTTTAGAGACAAGCATGTCTCGTGGGACAGTGTTAGATTCTTTCCACTAGACCAGGTAGATGACATAGCTGCTCTTCCTTTATCCACCACTGCCATAACCCTGTCATGCAAGCCCACCAAATTTGTTAGACATCATTTGCCTTTAGTGAAGCCACACTGGCTGTGACTAATTGTTTCCTTATTTTCCATATGTCTTAGCATAGTCTCCAGGAGAATCTCCTCCATGGAGTTGCTGGGCACTGAGGTCTTTTGTTTTTCCCTTTTTAAAAACTAAGTTATGTTTTCCCTTTTCCAGGTCCATATTTAAATCATCATCAAGAAGAAATCAACCTCAGATGAAAATACATCAAAGGATGATTTCTATACCTATTTCAATTTTTTAAAATCATTATTAACCTCACACACTGAAGACAGACTACAAAAATCTTACTAATTGTAGGAAATGTCATTCAATGAATATGACACTCTTGAATTTAATGTACTGCTTCCTGGAGAAAAACTGAACAATGTCATCAAGAATTTTATGATCCATATAACCTGATTGCATGAGGAACATAAGACATTTCACTGTAATGAAGAAAAAAGCACTACAGTATTAAAAGTAGTTCATTAGATGAAATCTCACCTTTGCACCTATTTCAGAGCTTCAACTAACCTATCAAAAATATTCCTGTTTATCAAAGCTGGTAAAATATTTCAGACAGTAAACATGATTACAACTTTTAAACAGCAACTACATTTGAAGCTACTTCATCTAAATAGAATTTTACAGGTTCCCTCCATGTTAGGTTTGTGAGACATAATGATAAGCTACTTTTCATTTCAGAACTTAGAAAAGTGTGCTTCAGAGAAAGACAATTTTTTTCATCTTGGCTTTTTAATAGCTATTCTGAAACATAAAGATGCTCATATTTGACTAAAGACAAAGAAAACCATACATTTATAAGGTAAGTGGTAATGAGTCTCAAATTTCTCTTCCCAACTGGTAAGAGAGACTCTCACACAGCACAAGGGAGGTGGGGGATGTTGAGACAGAACACAAAGTTCCCTAGATCTCTGCCAGCTTTATAAAAGGTCAGAGCCTGGGGCTCCAGCTTCCTGGAGCTCCTGGGCTTCTGCTGACACATGAGAAGTGAGAGCAGGAAGGAGGGAATTTTCCCCCTTAAGTGAATGGCTCAAGAAATCCCAGGACAGGTGGAGATGGCAGTGTCAAGACAGGCTTAGATGAAAAAAGTCTGGAATCCACATCCACAAGTGTGTATCTACGCTTACTTTATTAGTTTGCAGCTTAGAGTTTGTTCTGTACACATATGGTAGTCTTGTCTACTTGGACTAAAGATTTTTTTAAAGAATATCTTTCTATTTCCTGTACAGGGTTTTTTTCAGGAAGTACTTACATGGCAAGTCTTCCTCCCCTACATTAGTTAACTAAAATCTGTGTACAGAGAAACCTTATTCAAATTGTTCTCTAAGAGCAAATTGAAATAGTCATATTTAAACAAATGACAAAGAGACGGGTTTGAAGGTGAGAAAAAAATTTTCATAACAAAAAGTCAACTTTAAACTTGAAACTATGAATTGATCTTAGATATTAAAAAAGAAGTGAAAAGTTACTTTTACATGGTACTATCTGAAATTACAGTTTTTATTTTTAAAAATGCTTACACATTAACTTTAGCTCTTAAAACAATTATTCTTCTAACTGAACTTTGGAAAGATTCTAAGAATAGACTGATAAGAAATGCCAAAAAATAAATTCTTCGTCCAGAATCAGTGACTGGCAGTTAACAGATCAACAGCCCTCTTCAATCTGGGTGAATTAGATAATTTCCAGTAATGTATACCCAAATCATAGACCATCTAGTTCCAATCCCTTGCCATGGGCAGAGACACCTTTCACTAGACCAGGTTGCTCAAATCCTCATCAAACCTGGAGGGGATCACTTCCAGGGATCCATCCACAGCTTCTCTGGGCAACCTGTTCGTGCTTCACCAGTAAAGAATTCCTTCCTAATACCTAATTTAAACCTATTCTCACTCAGTTTGAAGCCCTGCCTTGTCATTACATATCCTTGTCATTACATATCCTTGTAAAAAGTCTCCAATTTTCTTGAAGGCTCCCTTCAGGTACCAGAAAGCCACAATTAAGTCACCCCAAAGCCTTCTCTTTTCCAGCCTGAAAAATTCCAATTATCCCAGCCTTTTCTTGTAGGAGACCTGCTCCATCCCTCCCATCATCTTGGTGCCCTCCTCTTGGACTCTCTCCAACAGGTGAGTTTCCTTCCTGTGCTGGGAACCCCGGAGCTGGACACAGCACTGCACTTGGGGTCTCACCAGAACAAAGCACAGGGGCAGAATCACCTCCCTCAACCTCATTTGATCTTCCTTATTTAATCTAACTTTGGAGAGTATCTCAATAACATTATCATCACACATCAGCACCAGCTCCATGATTCAGAGCATCTCTGCAGGAGTGGCTGAATGTTGTACCCTGCACACCCTCCTTTTGCTGTGCAGCCCAACAACTGAACACACAACACATGTACATGCATATGCCCAAAAACTTAGAGGACAAATCATGATAATACTTACATTTTGGAATCACAGTTAAGAGACCAGAAGGAGTATTTTAATTTTTGTTAGGAAAACAAATCTCTCCATAACACTGGTCTGTAGATGTGGCAGTTTTAAACCCAAAAGTAAATCGCGTCTGTCGCTTAAACAGCTAAAAATACAGTTTTCATAGCACTTTTTAGGAGCAGCTGTGCATTTACCAACAGAGAATTCATTTCAACACTGACAAAATTCTCTGCAATGAGCAAAGGAGAAATAGAAGTGGTAAATATTAACATATACATGACTAAAATAAGAAAATTCAATATTTTTTCAGAGGTATCTTCATGCTTTAAGCAGAACAGAAGAGTGAATAGGCATTTTGAGCTGTGCATAACTTCAAAAATGCAGTATATATGTCTTCTGATTTTCATCATTTGTAGGTACAATAGAAAATATATTCAAGAGCATTAAACAAATTAATTACAGAATCACAGAATAAGGGTTGGAAAAACCCTCTGGGATCCAAGTTTTGACTGGACACCTCAATGTCAAGTGCCATGTCCAGTCTTTTCTTATTCATCTCCAGGGATGGTGACTCCAACACCTCCCTGGGCAGCCCATTCCAATGCCTAATTCCCCCTTCTGTGAAGAAATTTTTCCTATTGTTACAGAAACCTTACATCTTCTGTTCCAATGAGGTGAGAGTCATTTTATTATTGTATAGAGTAATAGCAGTTTTCCCACTGATGCCAAATTGATTTTTGTTTTAATATATCTTATACATTTTCTTTTATATATTCTCTGTATTCTTTACACATATATTTGTAGCCTATTATTGTATTCATAGTTCCAGTACTTTTCCCTACCTTTTCCACAGGCAGAAAGACATAGCATATTCCAGAGCTCCAAGCCCTGAAGGGCCTAAGGCCCTTATCCCATCTTGATTTTCCGTGGCAACCAAGGTTGAAACCAGCTCTTCAAGACACATTTTTATAAACAAATTTTGGCTCCCATCTGAGGGAGTAAGATTCAGAGAGGGTTGAACCAGAGGGAATTACCTCACCACTTATGTCTCTAAGTGGTGATTTTTGTCTATTATGCTAATTTGCTAAACTTATAAAATGATATTAACCCTGTGGGGGAGGGAGGTGGGTGTTTTGTGGACATTTTCCAGATCTGCCCCTGGAGGCCTCCAATAAAGACCAGCCTTTACATTACCTCCTATACTAATATTATCTCAAAAATGTGTTGTTTCATTTCTAGGTTCTCTAAGGCATCACCACTACATCTGAATGTAACATCCTTAAAACAATAATCTGAAATCAAGTAGGGGGAGGCTATAAAAAATACACTTCAAAATTGAAACTCTGATACTTAGTTCATTGACTGGCTTCCTCTGAAATATTCTTTAAGAGTAGACTGAACAAGTCTGTGGCTCTTGATGTGACAATATCTCACATTAGCATTTTTGGGAAAAAATAATGTTTTGACCATATTATTAGATTCCAACAACAAAGATCCAAGCACCAGACCTAATATCTAGAACTGTTGCCAGTTGAGGATTTCACTGATAAGAAAATTAAATTACACCTAATGAAATTAAACAGTAAAAAAAAAAAAAAAAGTGGGATGACTGCATCAGTCACTCACCATGACTATGACAACAAACCCTAACAGATGCAGCAATAAAAACAACAGTTTCTGCTACTGCTCATGTTTAGTGTCTTACAGCTGAACTATTTAGCACCACAAAACATACTAGAAAAATAATATTGCATTAGACAATTAAGAAGAAAACTGTTTGATAGTCCAACTGATCGTACTGCAAAGCACCAAATTTTGGGGGATGTTGAAGCGACAGGTGGATATTCACTGGAGGGCAAAAACAGAAGGGGTTTGCTGTGGCACTAATTTGTCAGTTCCCTTGCCCTCTTCCATAGGTCTGTTAGCATCCCATCTGTGACAGCAAACCTTTACAGTTTTATTTATTTATTCCTAGATTCTGCTATGAGAATAGAAAATCCTTAAAGTCTGAGACATGCTACTCTCCCTCAAAGCAGAAGAAAATAAAGACGATGGGTGAACAAGCAACTGGAAAAACTCCCCTGATAACAGGAAGTATGCTAGGATGAAGAAAATAAAATGCTCATTACTTCTGCTTCTTCCAGGCCTCTGGATAACTGAATATCTTCTCCAAGACAAAGTGGCAGCAAGATGGGTATCAGTTTGCAAGTAGCTTTTCAAGTGTTCCATTATTCATCCAATAAAATCCATGCTGTCCTGCTCATGGATATTTTGTCCATCTTTTAAGCTTTTAATTACATTAAAAATTACTTTCAGAATGTAATACATTAAAAAAAAAAAGTGTTCAACAGCCTTTGCAGAGTCAACAGAACTGCTATAAATACATTGGTCTTCATTTTTGGAATGAAGAGAGAGCTCCACATAAGCACAAAGAAACTGCATGTCAGCTCAAATGGGTCTGGACAGAAGTGCTCCTAGATTCTCAACATTATTAATATTCTGTTTTCAAAATGGCAAAACATAATTTTTCTGTTTTCCTTCTCATGTACAAAGCTACTTGAACATTTTCTGGTTTATTATAACAATGTCAAACATCCTAGATATTTAGTAAGAGCTAATTCCTGCAACCAGTTGCTATGCTGTAGCTATTAGGTGAGCAAGCTGTACCCCATGAAAGATATAAAGAGCTCTAAAATTTTAGAAGCTAAAAATAGTTGGCAGCTTAAACCAAACCCAAAATTAATTGTATTAAACAGTTTTTAGTGTGTGAAGAAAAGATTGTCAAATCTAGAAATATGGATTCAAATTTTCACACTGTGTTAAATTCCCCAATTTTAAAGGACATGTGACCAGACATAACTGCTAGCTTTGAGAAGTAGAGCAGAAAATCAGGCATATGAAAGGAAAAAAGTTAAAGCAAGTCTAAGTTTTGGGTTTGGTGTTTTTAAGACTCTGAATCTACCTTGAATAATTTTTCTTTAGGTCAATGCTTCATTTCCCTGCCTTAGTTGTCATCTTTAGAAGTTGATTTTAAAAAATTTTCTGCAGTACAAATTAAACTACTATTTTCAATAAAACTGTATATCTACAAGTGTAAAACTTCTGGGGTATGTAGGACAGAAACGGGACAATTCAAAGGAGTAAAATAAGTAGTTTTATTTCATAGATAACTAAGTTATTTTCAGGAATACTGCTAACAGAATCTAGGAAAATGTATTAACAAATTTGAATTCATAATACAGACATCTGTATCATCCTCAAGAAAGTTTTAGGATTTACAAATTGAATGCTCAAAGCCACTGGCAGATACTCTCTGTATGGCATGTGCCACATCAACATTTGGACTAATACCCAGCTGGGGAAATTAATCTGAAAAACACTGAACATTGTAGAAGAGGTAAGAGCAGACTCAGCATATAAAAATAACTCAGCATAGATTACATGAAAGACATAATCAGAAGTTATGTAAGGAAGATGACTGCATTAGCTGAGCAGAAAATAATGGCTCCTGAAAATATAGGTTGAGGCCCTATGACACTATAGTACATTTTTCACTCACATAGCCACTTGCTATATTTTCATGGGACTTTTGTCTCATTCCACATAGAAGACAGGCAATGCTCTTTCACTAAGCAGGTAGGCATCACTGTGAGAATGTTCAACTCCCAGCTGACCCTGAAATTGTGTGCGATCTACTGCTCCAGCTGAATCACTGCAAATCTAGGGGGACTGATGGGATTCAATCAAGAATTATCAAAGAGCTGTCTGATGTCATCGTAAAACCAGCTGGAGGGAAGCTGGTGGAATATTGTCCCCGTTTTGACAAAGGGCAAAACGGAGGACCCCAGAAATTACAGGCCTGTTAATCTCACTTCAGTGCCCAGTAAAATCATAGAAAGGAAGTATTGAAAAACACCTGAAGGACAATGCAGTCATTGGTCACAGCCAGTATGGCCTCATGAGGGGGAAGTCCTGCTTTTTGAACCTGATTTCCTTCTACAACAGGGTAACCCATGGAGCTGATCTAGGAAACCCAGTGGATGCAACCTTTTTGGACTTCAGCAAAGCTTTTGGTATTTGCTTACAATATCCTTAGGGACAAAGCATGCAGCTCACAGCACGATAGCCCTGTTACACCATGGGTAAGCAAGTGGATCGTGGGACAGGCATGAAGAGCTACAGTGAATGAGGTGACATCAGGCTGGTGTCATTAGTGGGGTTCCACAGGGTTCCATCCATAGACCTGTTCCCTTCAACAGCTTCATTAATGACTCAAAGGAATACTAAGTAAGTTTGCCATTGACACTAAATCGGAAGGAGCTGTCAACTCCCTCAAGGGCAGAGAGGCCCTGCTGAGAAACCACGGCAAATTAGAGGTCTGGGCAATCACCAGCTACGTGAAGTTGAACAAGGGAAAGCGCCACATTCTGCACCTGGGATGGAGCAACCCTGGATGTAGAACACTGGGCAATGAGACTCTGGAGAGCAGTGCCACAGACAGGGACTGGGGGTCCTGGTCCATGGCAAGCTGAACATGAGCCAGCAGTGCCCTGGCAGCCAGGAGGGCCAGCCCTGTCCTGGGGGGCATCAGGCACAGCCAGGCAAGGGAGGGAATTGTCCCACTCTGCTCTGCACTGGGGCTTCTTCTCCTTGGATATACCATGCAGTTCTGGGTACCCCAATACAAAAAAGACATTAAGCTGTTAGGGAGTGTCCAAAGAAGGCCAGGAAGGATGGTAAAGGGTCTGGAGGGGAAGCCAGAGGAGCGAATGTGGTCATTTGGTTTGTTTAGCCTGGAGAAGAAGACACTGAGGGGAGATTATTATCTTTAACATCTTCATGAAGGGAAATGGAAGGGCAGGCTTCTCTCTTCACTCTTGTGACCAATGACAGCACTCAAGGGAACAGCACCAAGCTTTGGTGAGAGATGTTTAGGCTGGAGATCAGGAAAAGATTTTTCACCCAGAGGGTAGTTGGGCACTGGAACAGGCACCTCAGGGAAGTGGTCACAGCAACAGAGCTCAAGAAGTGTTTGGTCAATACTCTCAGGGACATCGTGAGATTCCTGGGGTGTCCTGTGTAGGGCCAGGAGTTGGACGCAGTGATCCTGATAGGTCCCTTCCAACCCAACATGTTTCATGATGCTAAGATACTTTGTATCCATGTACTTAAACATCTTCACCACATCACTCTGACAACAGGAAGACTAGGTTTCACTTGATAAAGAAAGACCAGATTTAAAAATTAAATAAAAAAGCCACTGACATAAAACAATAATTTGTGTTCAATAATTTGGAAGTTCAAGTTTTTAAAATTATTTATCATTTTGACAGCCACATATATGAACAGATGAGAATTTTAACAGTGCAGCTGCTCCTGTGAACACCAAGTGTTCTACAGAAGTGACCTTAGCAGCAGCTACACAGCCAAAGCAAGCTCTGTTCATTGACCACTGAATGAGAAACAGATGTGATAGAAAGCTGCACATTACAGACCACTGTATCCACTACTGTTCCAGGTATGCAGTGGCCATGCTTCACATTTTACATATACTCTTTCTTGCAGCTCATCTTTTGGATCCTGGCTGCTCTGCATAATGACTGCAATAACTCGGTGTCAAACAGGATCTCAGACTTGTACCTCTCCTCAACACTGCAAGTAATGTTGGCAAATTTATTTTGTCTCTCAAGAGCTTCTAGTCAGAGACCTGAAATAACCTTGCATCAATATCTTTGAAAGATACTATTCATTAAATCCTGAAGACAGATGAGAATGAAAGCAAAGCTTGAAGACAAAGCTTTACCTATACAGTAGTCCCTAGTACCTTAAAAGCCTCTACAAACATCTAGACTCCTCTTTTCTCAATAACCTCAGTCGATATCAGCCCTGGGAAGGAGCTACAACCTGCTCCTTGATCCTTTCCTTAGAGCCTTCTCTTCTCCATCAGCTAGTTTCCAGGTCATCTCTTTACAGTTCCTTTACTTTAACCCACAGAATTCAAAGAGGTTAACAAAATATCAAAGTAATGTGACAGGCACACAAGATTTAATTTTCAATTAAAAAATACTACATCGAGCCTTTTCTCAAGTGCACGCATGATTGGGCTAATTCAGATTTTGCAAGTAGTTTCTCCACAGTTTTTAAAACCTTTGTTGTTTTATTATTTTTGTATTTAGATTATATTCCAACATTATAAGCAGTTAATGAAATAATGCTAAACAGATCCACACTCATGTCTGAAGTTCAGCACTAAAATCCTGCTGAATAGAGTGGTTTTCAGCAATGGATTCAGTTCGAGATTTATCAAGGACACCTAAAAATGATCATTTTGAGAACTGCTGAAATTCTAAGAGCTATTATGATTAGTAGTAAAAAATGGTATAATTTAAATATTTAATATGCAATACACCTTACTTACCAGATGTCTGATGAGAACTAAATCTTAACAACAGTACACATTTATAACCTGCACTTGAGAACCCTGAATTCCAAGTAGAGTATCCTTAGGGGTACATTACTAGCCAT
Source organism: Anthoscopus minutus (assembly GCA_013399455.1). Lineage (NCBI taxonomy): Eukaryota > Metazoa > Chordata > Aves > Passeriformes > Paridae > Anthoscopus > Anthoscopus minutus. The sequence continues at coordinate 137,828 of VWYI01040465.1, forward strand.
ATCAATATCTTCTTTCCTGGCCTTAAATTCACCATTCTTTTGCAACATATAGATACCTTTTCTCTGTTAAAAAGCAAATGAAAAATCTTAATGAAACCTTACAGAACTGTATTTAGAACTTAAGACAAATAATTTGCTCAAATTTCACTTCATGAACTTTGCAAAGTCACTCCACAGCAAAAAGGAATTCTTAATAGAGACATGAATCCTAAGAAGAAACAGCACAAACTTAAGGATGAAGATTTAAGTTTTCACAAAGCAATAAGCAAAAACAACAAAAAAGGGGAAACAAAATCTTGCTTTCACAAGGTAACATGTTACTCAGATGCAGCACACATTTAATACATATTTTACACAATCAGTCAGATATGGGTTCTAAGATTAAATCTGAGAGTCTGGAACTGCTGTTATAAGGAAAATCTGGTAAAGCAGATGTTCAAGAATTGAAAGGAAAAGAACAGATGAGGGCAGTATAGATTTTTGTCAATTAATACTCTAGAAGATAAGGAAATACTTACAGCTATTTTTAACCACAGCTTCCTGCTGTTTTCCAGACTTACATTTAAATCAAAGTGCCACTTGCAAAGTAAAACTGCAACTCTGACAACTTTCACAAGCTGAAGCTGTTCCAAGAAAAGAAAAAAACCGAAAACCCAACACAACAAAACACAAACCCAAACAGGATCCTTCTAACTCTTCTTCCCTAAGCAATCTGTGCCATATCAGTTTATGCTAGGCAGGAAGGATCCCAAGGTGTCATGTTTTTAGTGCCATAATTTAAAAGTAAACACTGAAAAACAGGGGAGAGTATTGACTCTTACAGGTTAAAGAGGCACAAACAGAAAGGAAGAAATAAGTGGTGTCAAGAAAAACAGAAATTAGCAAAATTTCCAGGCAGAACAGAACAGATTATGTTGACTAGTCATCATACTAATTAAAAATGCTCTGTATTTTCTCTAGGAAGTGCACTAAAATACATTCCTTTTCCGTTTTACAGGTGTACCTAATTTAAAACAGCATGAAACTTATAAATAGGAAAAATCAAATAATTTACTTCCTCAAGATTGTTTGTTGCTCCACTTTAACATCCAATTCCAGCTCATGTACCATGCCAAAAATCCTCTTACTACCATCAGGAAAAGGTGGGGTTTCTTCTCCCAGATTCATTGAAATCCACCCAAAAACACAGGAAAAAAATTATATGTAGTACAGTCTTAATAAAGAGGCAGAGAAACCCAAAAATGGAACTAATCTAACATATCAAAGGCAGAAGTTAAAAAGTTTATATTTTTTATGTAATGGTACCTTAATGAGTTTGGTTATTTTCCCTGTGTGTCAAAGGATGAGTTTTACTTTCAGAAATTAGATACTTTAAAAGCCATAACCATCAAAAAAATACTTATACACATACAAAACCCTGAATTTAAGGGGATGAACCTAAATATCAGAGCAGTGAAATGCTAAACCAGTTTTACACATAGTGAAACTTGAGTAAAAGCAAGTGTAATTCCAATAAAGGCATATAGAAACAACCACATCAAATGCCTTTCAACTACTGCTATGGGCTATTGGTAAAAACCAAAACTATGCTAATGAAGCTTCTAAAATAAAAAGTTAAACATGGAAATTAACTTTCATACAGTAGTATTAATAAAGAAAATGAAAATCTTTGCAATCATCCACATATTCGGTGCTTAAGTCATTGAGAATGTTTTCAGTGTGTTTCATAATAGTTCCATGTTCCATGTTTATACAGCTCAAATTCCAAGCATATAAAAATCACTACCTATTTTAATACACTAAACAAAACAATTATGAAGTGTGTGGCAGTTCAGTACAAATACTAGTTGTTAGCTATTAAAAACTAAATAAGCATTTTAGATAATTTACTAGTATACAAAATAGATGTTATTGCTCTTGGTTTGTCACTGCAAAATTTCTCCCTATAAGCAAAACCCAACAATTTTTTAAAAAGCAGAGTGAAATAAAAAGGAAGAAAACGCCAGAAGATCTACATAGAAAGGCAATGCAATTACAGAGGGATGATGAGAAAACTTTTATGTATGGGGCATACTAGATCATATAGAAGACATTCCACAGAGTGTATATATAAAATCTTGTTTGACTTTTATTGTATTCAGACATTTTGATTTGGGAGGTTACTGGAGCCACTGAGCCACACTGTTCAATGTTGATAGTTTGCTGTTCTCCTTTTTTCAAAATGTTCCCATAGCATCAACAGTTAGTACCTTTTACATTTTTCTCCATTTATGCTGCAACACTAAACAGCTCATCTTTCTGAGCTGAAAAAAATTAAATAATTTTCAGGGTTTTTGGAGGCTGGAAGATGAATTGTGAGAAGACGCCAGCAGAGAAGCACTGCCAACACCCACTGATCCTTGAAGGTGTCCAAGGAGATGGTGGATGATACCCAGTGGTGCTCTGCCCACAAATGTGAGCCTAGGAAGACTTGCCTAAGATGGAAAATTGCAGGGCTCAACTTCTGCAGCAGGTGGGATAGACAAGCAGCATGGGGTCCACCAAGGCTACTTAAATCTAGTTCATGGGCCCTCTAGGAGATGGCATGGTATGGGGTCTTCGGGCCTGTGTGTGGGATGGGGATTGTGCTGCAGCTTCTCAGCAAGGTTTCTCCTCACTTTCTGAACGACCAAGAGGGATCCAAATGTGTTGAGAAGCTTTCAGGTTCTAAGGTGGTTTTGGTGAAAGCCTGCAGCTCAGAATAGTTTTGGAAAATATCTTTTGATATGAAGGTTTAGAGCTATTGGTCACCTTGGAGCCCTCAAACACAAAAAGGTTTGCCAGAATGCTCCATGCAGAAAAGCCTCCATCACACAGGAATCTCTGAGGAGCCTGGAAGCAGAAGGTATGAACACATCCTCACTCCCAGAGAGACCTCAAAAATTATACAGAGAACCAGTGAAGGCCACTCCCAAGCCAGATCCTCAGTCTGATTCAGAGCAGACAGTTCTTATAATCAGATTTGATGACAAAAACAAGACAATAGTTTTGATGCATAATTTCTATCTTAAAAGACACTAAAAATCTGAGTCCTTGACTAGACTTTACTAGTTTGGCTCTGGTGGAACTGAACACTCTCACTGCATGGCTGGGAGAGCAAAGGACAGCTGTGATCAAGAGGCAGAAGAAAGGCTTTAATTACCTTGCTTTCGTGGTTAAGGGATAGCTCCTTCTTCTAACAGTGCAGCAAGGAACCGAGACATTTATTGTTATTCCACAAGAGCTGTTTAAAATTATGCAGGCTAGAACAAAATTTAAAGATTGCTTAACATTCAGGTTGCTGTTATAACACTTTGTTTTCACTTTCTTATAAAAGGTAACATCAGCCAAATTTGTTAGTTTTGATATATTGTCTAATTTGAGGCAAATACTCAACATGGAGCTCATCTGTCATAAAATAGCTAAAATCATTTCAAGAAACCTAGATACAGAAAATATTTTAAAACCTGACCAAAATACATGCGCACACACACTGGAGCCTCATCTTTAAGCATGGTGGCACCTGTACATTTAGTAGAAGGAGCCTGCTATGGTTAACAACGTGTAATTTACAGGATAGGAATTTGCATTTTACTGTTTTCATTCCCTAGAACTGGCCTAAAATACATCTCCAAGGCACTGCGGGAATAAGAAATTTGTACAAGCTAACAACAATAAAAAAATTTGAGATCCACAATACCACATAGCAACTCTCAGTAGGTCTTTTCAGCTTTATCAGCTAAGCTGTCTAAAAACTGTGGACACGCTCAATATTGTCAGAGGTCTCTATGCTCCATTTTCCCCAGAGTAAAAGTTTCCAAGTTACAGCACCCAAACTGTTTTATACAGTATATAGACACAGCCCAAACAACTGAGTATCTTTTGTGCACTGACATTATCTGGAAGAATACTGCCACAGCAGCACTGGAAAAAGTTTAGGAACTTTACCAAGAAAGTTTTACAATCTTCCTTTGACAACCAAGACTTCAAAGATAAAGTTGGTCTTTTCAAAAATGAATTTTCCCCACAGTTTTAGCTCTTTGATTAGGTAAGCACTGAAAATACAATCCAGAAGCCAGAAAGTTTCTCCTAAGCTTTCAACTACTCTGTGCTGACACCTAGGCAACATAGAAAGGAAATTGTGATTAGAATGCAAAGGGAATGAATGAAGTGAGGAAAAGGAAAAAAGTAGATTGTAGCAAATGTGGTGAGTGGGAAGCTGCAGGAAACCAGCAAGAGAGGATTTGAGCCTACTTGGCAAGAACAGTGGGAACTGGAGGGAGGGTCAATAGAAAACCAAATCATGGAAGACAGGCGATTTACTAAGAGACAATAAGAGAAATGGCAGGTGAAGGACTAACAAGCAATTGGGTAAAGAGTAAGAATGAGGATGCTGAGGATGTGGGAAAACTAGGAACAGAGAGAAAAGCACAAGCAGGGACTTTCACAGAGCTGGGAAACTGGGAATGCAAACAGAGGGGATACAGAGACAGCATCACAGGTGCTGAAAGGCAGTGGGGAGAAGACATATTCATGTAGCTCTTTTCCATTTCTTCTGAAGACACTAGTGAGGTGGGCTTCTGAAGACAGTGGTGAGGTGGGGACACAAGAATATGGAACAAAGCAAAAAGAACAAAAATTAGAAAGAGGTTTCAGGAAGTAAAGGATGGTAGTCAGAAAAAAAGGGGTAAGGGAACCAGGTAAGCTTTTATGAAGATATTGGTACAGACTGAACAAAGAGAGTGATTGACACAGGAACTCTGAATAATGCACTTGGGTATCATGAACAAAACTGAGACAAACATCCAAAGATGGAGCAGGGAGGGGTAGGGGATATGAAAGCAAGTTGGGAAAGAAAAATTTTCATGCTCAGAGCTACAGAAAAAGGAGAAGCTTCCCTGCTTTTCAGAATTTTTTCAAGGGGAATACCTAACTCCTAACTGTTATCTGTCCTCTCTTGGAAAAGGTTATACAACTTGCTAGCAAAACATGCTTCCTCCTATTCTACAGTAGTCAGTGGAACCAGCAGAAAGAGCCCAGCCCACATGACTTCATGGGGAATTCAAGGGGTAACAACTTGCTGATCAACTGCATACGGGCTGACAGAATGAAAGTGCAAAGGTATCACTTCAGGCTGTTAAACTCCACTTTTCCCACCTCACACGAAAATTAAGTCATATGAAACCATTATTTATGTGGCCCTCCCCAACAAAACTGTATTACCTTTCAGTGTAAAGAATGCATCTCCACTGGGAAAGAATGAGGAACTGTCAGTGACTGTTGCATTTTTGGTTCATTTACTGCAGAACTTACAAAGTTGTGAATGATACCAGGATTGCAGCAAGACAGTCTCTTGCTGATACAAGTATATGCTACTCCAGTCTTTGCTACAGATTCTCTATTGACACCAAGCAGGTCATTCAGACCAAATCTATTTAAACCTCATTAATTATGTTACTTTCACCATTTTTTTCAGATATCCACCTGAATTTTCTTCTAAAGCAAACAGCTACTACAGCTATGCTAGTGGGAGCTAATCTTGGTATTGCACAAGTTAAGCAGGTTAAAGCACTGAAGTATTTAAGAATAAAAAAGTCAATGGAAAACCTTCCCTCTACAATTGCACCTCAAAGCAGCATTGTGAAAAGAGACAGTTGTGAAGTATCACAAATACCTAGTTAGAAATAATTTTTACTTCTGAATAGTGTTGAACATTACACTTCAAGATTCAAAGCAGTACATGGGATAATAAGCTGGAAAACTGTTGTGACTAATTTTCCATTAAATATATACCACACATCTGCACCGAAACCTGAGTTACATGGAAAAAATGCAAGTATCAGGAACCTAAAAGCAATTACCCGTACACATACATGCATATACATTCAGTGAAGAATCTGCCTTTGGAGAGAAAGCAGGAAATTAGTGAGATACAAATTAACTACATAGCTTGCCATTTTTTAACCTTTGAATGTTCACTTAGAGCAATAAAAGTTAAAACTGTTTTAGACATAAGAACACATCTATCAAGAAGGACAGGGATTTAAAGGGGTCTTGCTTCAAGGGTTCTCTTTTTGTAAAATAGAACAAAGCTTTCAAATCTAGACTACAGTCTCCAGGTACTCCATTTGCTGTCACACTTCTTTCAAATCAAATTACATTTGACAAGATTTGGATATCAACAATTAATTAAACCCAAAGTGGTAAATTATGTCCACAGCCCACTTAAAGCATTAAAAGATTCTTTTGCTGCTGAAGTTTAACAAGTAAAATTACCAGGAAAAAACCATCAGTTTTTAAAAAGAATCCTTTTCTGGTCAGATATAAACATTTGTTTCTCAGTCAGAATATCTACAGATCTGCCAAAATCCAAGAAGAAATTAATGTTACACAGGGAACCCTTCTACACTGGAAATAAAGAACAGGTTATGGTGGCTCACTTTATATACATATCAATGGCATGACTAAGGATGAATTTCTCCACAAAATATAGTAGCCCTTTCTCCAAAA
>VWYI01040466.1:7390-18862 GCA_013399455.1 Anthoscopus minutus
CCTTTTGTACCTTTTTCTATTTTTTTACTGTGTGACAGTATACATTTTGATCTGATTTGAAAGTAGTCAAGGGCAAGAACAGAAGGAAAAAGAACTTTTGATTTTAGATCTACACCAAAGCTCAGTGACTAGGCAGGAAGACAACTAAGGAGCCTAAGAGAAAATCAGAGAATGAGAAAATTGGCCACAACCAACATGTAAAACCCCACACAGATTTCTAAAACATGAAGAAAAACTGAAATAGAATTTGATTCCACTGTGCTTCCTCCTGCTGCTCTCACTGTTGAACTCAGTGTTACTGAAAAAACCCAATTTGCAAAGCTGTCCTTACCCCTCAATGAAAAGGAAAAAGGCAATGGAAAAGGGGAAAGTGGGATGGAGGAGGGGGAAGGGGAAGGGGAGAATAAAGGTACGTGGCTGTAGATCTTTGACTCTATAAGAGTTTCCCATCAGGAAACATTAGCAAATCATTTTTGCTTTCTCTATAGCAGACAGTGGACAAACATGGAAAAATCTCTTAAATACTTTTTTTTCTGTCACCTTACTTAAGTAAATAAACTTTTAAGAAACATTTATGTAAATCTCTTAAAAGCTTACAATTATTTAATTCTGGCTACAGAAGGACCTTCTTTCAAAGAGATGCTGTTTTCCTCTGGCCCATGAAATGTACATCAGGGACTTGCTTATGTTTGAACACAAATTGGATTAAAAATTCTAACTTTGCAATTTTAGGAAAACCTTTATAACATCTTTTATGCTAGGCAAAGTAGAGAGTAGAATATGTTTTTTATTATTATCCACTCTGGCATATTCTTGCAATATCTTTTGAACTTCACTGACACCTACAGAAATTATTTTTATTGTTTTTTTCCTCAGGAAGATATTTTTGCCTGTGTATATGAGCACATTCCTTTATCTTTATTCAGATGGATTTTAATATTTGATATTCTGAGGAGAGGAAAACACATGCTTCAGCAATAAAACCCAGAAAACCAGAGACTGTTGGTCTAGGTTTGTAAACATACAAAACTTAGGACAAGCTTTAGGTATCACAATGTATACATTCATGCCTGTACATGAGAGTGGATTTTGGTGGATTGTAGCTTTTCTCTGCTGAAGAAATCAGATGATAGCAATGAAGAATATGTGAGTTCAGCCAAAACAATAGAGCACAATAGCATAATTCCCATCCATTTCTCCATTTTGTGACAAAATTTAATAGAACATTTATTACTCATTCCTGCTTTTAGGGTTGCTGTTGTGGCCTGGTATCACTGTTCATTCTTCAAAATTATAATAGAACACAGTAAATCTTATGGTTGGTTATTTTTCCCTCATAAGATTCGCTTAGGAGGCTTGAAAAGAACTCCTTCAAACAGCATGAAAAACCTGGGCAAAGAATCTATCTTAGTTTGATTTAGGTGCATTGTCCTCGAGGAGATATCCTTTTCATACTTCCACATTATGAAGACAAGGGAGGATTTTTTCCTCAGATTCTTCCATTTCACTGAAAATGGTACAGTCACAGCATGAGTGCTTAATATTTCTCTGTTTTATGGCTTGAAAATTCCACCAAGCACAGATTTTTCCTCTTTTAATTTTTCTTTTTTGCTTATTTAATTAGAAAATATTATAGGTGCGTAATAGTTTGGAGAGGACAGTATCAACTTGGGAGGTGTCATTTTTAAAGAGAAAAGGCATGAGAAGCTGTAACTAGATCCTACATATGTGAGACTAAGTAAATTCCTGTTTTATGCTGATAATAGTGGGACTCCCTGGGGAGCACTAGGAACGGGGCTTTTATTCAGGCCTGAGAACAGTGAATGTAAACATTTGAAACCAAAGAATATTTTGGTTTCCAAGGGAGATCAAGGGAAGTATTCAGTCCAAACCCTACACAACACAGGCCCTGCTGTACATACCTTGCTTATATAGCCCAGCTAGATTCTGAAGGTCTGCAAGGAAGGTGGTTTCACACCCTGTCTAAGCAATCTCTTCCACTGCTTGAACCTACTCATGATGAAAAAGTTTTTCCTAGGATTTATCCAGCATTTTCTAACAAAGCTCTCAGTTTTGTTCTCCTTCTAGCCTATTCATTATGCATCTGCGGACAGCCATCTATTCTCTTCCCGGCCTTTTATTTTTTTTTAAGGCCAAACAAATCTAGGTCTCAACACTCTTTTCACCACCTGTGCTCGATCATCCTGAACAGTGTGGTAGGAAGAATCATGTGTGGCTCATTCACTTCAGTTTTTGCTAGGTGGATTTCCCTCATTTGGAAATACTGTTGTCACAGTCAGTTGAAAACACAGTCAGTCAAAACAAAGTACACTTGCTGTGTGCATAGAGGTAATTTATATAGTTTTTATATATATGTATATTATATATAAATATACATATATGTTTATATTGTGTATATATGTAATTTAAATTTAAAACAGATGATGAAAGGGACCTTTGTGAAAATGTGAAAGAACATTTTTCAGTTCATCCTTTTAATTTAATTTACAGAAAGTTTTATTTTTCCAGACTGCTACCAAAGATTTGCTCTGCTGGTTGAAACATTAGTGAGCCTAAAATGTTAGTTCTGTCACTAGACAGAAATGTTTTTATGTTTTTCTTCTTTTTCCAATCAGGATATGGTCTTGGAACATAACATTTTAGTAATATATATGTATATGTATTTATGGTATTTGTTGAATCATCAGATAAAAGTTTCTGAATTCAAAATTACTTTTTACGGAGTGTCCTGTTTAATGAGGTGCTAGAAAACATTTGCCATGTAAATACACTTGTTAGGAATCCTGAAACTGATTAAATGAAGATGCTTTTGGTGGAGGTTAGCCATTGTAAAGGTCATTTAAACGTTCTGTGTAGCATCAATGATAGCTGGAATACCTGATATTGACAGTTTATTTCTGAGAAAACAAGTTAAGTTCTTGAAAAAAGCATTTAGTTCTTGAACTGCCTGCAAACAAGTGATTTTTTTTCATCTTGGTGAGAATTTGGCAGAGGGGTCAGTCTAAATAAATAGATAATAAATAAATAATACCTAGTATTTTATCTGTGCCAAGAGATTCATAGAGGAATCAGAGTTGAAATGAACACTTTCTCTTGAGTTGCAGTATTTTAGAGAGAATCCCCTTCTGCAATTTTCATTCATATCATTTAGTAGTGCTACTTCTTTGGTTTTTGTTTGGTTTGGTTTTATTTCTAACATGTTTTGCATTTTCTGTTTCCCCTGCCCCTGCTTTTACTGCTATCCAGAGCATTTGTCACTTTAAAGGTGTGATCATGATTTTCTTAGCAACTTTGTATGGAGATTGTCTAAGCAACTCTTCCCTTACTACGTGGTTACAGAAGGCACACACAGCTGTATTTGCTGGAGGCAGGTTTTTAAAGATGGTCCTGCTGTTCTCAGGAGGCAGGTCCTAGCATCTAATTCCAGAACTTTATTAATCAGACTATCAAGCCTGATAAAAAATATGGCTTTGAAATCTATTTAACATGAAGTTTTTTCAGAGACTATAGCTTAACTCCTAACCAAGACTTTTTTTTTCAGTAAGGTGTAACCATTACAAACACAGCTATTACCGGAACAAGTTATGGGAAAGACGGGGGAGGTGTTCTTCAGTTAAGAGAACAAGCGGCTGAGCAAGATTGAAAAGTGATAAATTCACCCAGGTTAAACTGGACTTTGGCCTTATTTCAAGACTGTTTATATCTATGTTTTTCTGAATGTCTATGGTCTTATGCCTACGCCCACAATAAATTTTCTTCTTCCCGTTTCCACAAGAACTACATATTTAATGTGTCTCAAGCCCAGTTCAGACTCATACTCTGTTCACAAAATTGAGATAGAAAATAAACAGGTGTTTTCCCACAAATACTTTCTGATTCCATATTGCAAAGTACCAGATCTTCTTGGGTGGAAATTTAAGTGGGAAACAATTTTTCACACAGGTAAAGAAAAGCTTCTTATTTTTCACTTTGGAACCCAGAATGAGTTCCCTTTCTCTTTTAAAATTTTTTTAAAGCCAAAATATTATTTGGGTTTTTTTGTTTGTTTGTTTGTTTGTTTTAATTTATTTTTTTGAAATAAACTGAGAGAACAGAAAAGCATTATGAAGCAACAGATCATCTGTGTGGCTGCATATCTTTCTAAAAAAAAGAAAAAGGAATATGCATAGATGAAAATTCTTGATTTTATTTTTTTTTCCTTTTTGCTATCTTTACAACATTGAGGAAGCCTTGCTTTTTGTTAAACTCTAACCATTCTTTTGTACTAAAAAGAGGAATTCCAAGGGATCTGTGGAAGAAAACTAGACAATGTTATTTAGAAAAGAGGAAAAAACTTGTAATTTTTATATCTCCAACCTGGCTGATAAGTACATAATATTCTATTATTCTGCTGCTAAATTGATTCATTTGATCTTTTACTAATATTGCTTGTTTGCAATGGTGTGGATTAAATGAGAGAAGACAATTCGGAAAGTGTTAGAGATACCATAGATGAGAGTATAATGGACAGCCAGTCTGCTCATTTTTTCCTGGAAATGATAGACTATAAATAGCTGTCTTTTGCCCTCCAGTACACACATTCAAGTCCCATTGAAGTCAGCAGTGCAGAAATCAATGGGAACTCTGCGTGTATGTATCAGAGCAGATTTTTTGTTCAACCAAATGCTTTGTACTTACTATAGGAAGACCTAGAGATTATAAGAAATCTGAAATGTTCAGAACAGTAACATCATCTATAAATCCAGCTAATCTTACTCTGTATATTTGGCTGCACTAGGGCATTCTTAACATATGTATACAATACACATCAAAATAGATTTAAAACTGGCATACATATAAATATACATGGCATATTTTAACTACATTGTAAGTTATATTTTTAGCAGAAAATTGAGGGTATGTTTTTTACTATTTACTTCAGTTATTATATTTTATTCGTGTTTTCCAATTCTTGTATGAGAGGCATTATTCCTCTCATTTGGACTGTGTTCTGAGCATGTTTACACAGTGACACTAAATTCAGCTTTATATTTGTGTCTGCTTTCTCAAGTTCAATCTTCTGAACACAGAGAATTGCTCATTTTGACAAAGGGTCATTAAGATTGAAAAATTTCTGAGATCTCTGAGATCATTGAGTGCAACCATTAACCCAGTGCTGCCTTGTTTACCACCAAACAATATCCCCAAGTCCTGCATCCGAACACTTTTGAAAACTTCCAGGAATAGTAATTACATCTCTTTCTTAGACAGCCTGCTCAATGCCCAACCATCCTTCCAAAGAAGAAATATTTTCCTATATACCCCTGGTGGAACTCGAGGCTCTTTCTTCTTCTTGTGTTACTCAGGAGAAGAGACTGCTCCCCATTTGTTTTCAGCCTCTGTGGTGTGCCCCCACCCAGAGAGTCCAGGATTATTTTAGATAAGCAGTGTTAAAGTGAGAGGCATGACTTTGAGTCCCAGGAAGAGTGGATTCCACCCCTCTGCCCTGGGAGATGTGCCCTATAAGCCTAGGAAGAGTTAATCTGCTTAATCCCTCATGCAGTGTCAGCCCAAGGTGTTCTGCCTTTCTTGTGTTGCAATTTGTTTTATTCTGTATTAGCTCCTCCTATTGCATCCCTATTGGTTTGTGACCCTGGGGCTTCTCCCGTGCTGTGACCAAAACACACCAACCTGCCTTGGTTCAGGTCTCTTCATCTCTGGTTTGTGCTGGGTGAAATTCCTGTGTTGGTGACGCCTCAGTAAATGGATCCTGAGATTAACCAAGCAGAGACCCATCTCATTGATTTCCCACCTTGGTCACTGGTGGCTGCACCCTCCCTGGATGTGACCCTGCTACAAGAGACTGCAACAAGCCTCCTTTCAGCTAGTCATGGAGAGGGCTGAGGCTCTTTTTCTTCAGGTGAAACACCTGCAACACCTTAACCACTCCTCATATGACTTACTCTTCAGATCCTTTCCCAGATCCATTGCCCTTCTCTGGACTCTCTCCAGCACCTCAATCTCTCTACTGAAATGAGGATCCTAAAATTGAATACAGGATTAGAGGTGTGGCCCTACCAGTGCCAAGTACAGGGGTTCATTCGCTGCTCTGGTCCTGTTGGCCTTTCTGATCTAAGCCAAGATGAGCACATGCTCATAGTCAAGTGTTGTTGACTAGCATCCCCATCTTTCCTTCTTCTCCTGGGCATGCCCCAGCCCTTGTAATGCTGCAGGGGATTGCTGTGACCCAAGAGCAGGACCCAACTTGGCCTTGTTCAACCTCATGCCATCGACCTCCTCCCATCAATCCAGCTTGTCCAGGCCCCTCTTCCCCGCCATCCAGCAGCGCTCCTGCCCAACTTGGTGTCCCTGTAAGCTCACTGAGGGTCTGTCCCCTCATCCAGACCATCACCACAGGTGTTGGGCAGGACCGGTCCCAGGATTGAGCCCAGAGGAATGCTGCTGGAGACCGGCTGCCAGCGGCATGCAGATCCATTCACCACCACTCTCTGGGCCTGTGAACTGTGCATACGTCCCAGACATGGGAAGCCAGCTTTTCCGGGAGAATCCTGTGGGAAATGTTGTCAAAGGCATTACTAAAATCTAAGGAAAGAACATCCACAATCTTTCTCTCATCGACTAAATGGGTCATCCTGTCATAGCAGAAGATCAGGTTGGTCAAGCAAGACTTACATTTCCTAAATCTGTGCTGTCTGGGCCTGACTTCCTCTGTTTGTCCTGCAAATGCTGTGTAATGGCATTCCAGGTGATCTGCTCAATGACTTTCCCTGGCAGTGAGGTCAGGCTGACAGGCTTCTACTTCCCTAGATCCTCCTTACTATCCCTTTTGTAGATAGGCATCACATCTGATAATTTTCAGTCAACGGGCACCTCTCCAGTTAGCCAAGACTTCCGGTAAAAAATGGAAAGTAGGTGTGTGAATTATTCCATCAGCTCCATCAGTGCCATTGGGTGGATGGCGTCTGACCCTGTAGACTTGTATGTGTCTACACAAGTGGTGTAGCTGGTCAAAATGGTTGACCCTGAATTATGAGGGCTTCATTTTCTCCCATCTGTGTTTTCCATCTTAGGGGCTGAGTGCCCTGAGGACAAGTGGTCTTGTTATTCAAGACTGGGACAAAAGCATTAAGTATCTCAAGCTTCTCCTTACCCTTTATCATTATGTTTCTTTCTATATCCAGTGAAGGGTAGAGATTGTCCTTAACTCTCCTTTTTTTGCTGATGTATTTGTAAAAAATATTAGTTGGGTCATTTACAGCAGTAGCCAGATTAAATTCTGCCTGGGCTTTAGTATTTCCAATTTCCATCTCCCTGCAGGAGAAAAAATACTTGTAACAGATTAAAATGGTACCAAAAGTGTGGATTTTGAACAAGAAGAAAATTTAAACTGGAATGAAACACTAGGCAATTTGGGAATATCTCTGTCTTCCTACATGGAATTTGTTTGCACTTATAAATGTTGTATGTAAATGCATTCCTAAATCTATTTACTGCTAAAGTAAAAAACTGCTTTTTTGCCTTCATTTTATATTTTCACTCTATTTTACTCCTTAATTGAGGGCACTGTTGGACAGGCTACATGTAAGTTGTTATTATACAGATGAGACTTTCTCCAGATGCTAAGGTCCATCCAAACTGGAAGTTGTTTTCCACAATAAAAAGTTGACTTGTCCAGAGTCTGCAGTGACGTTTTACCAATCTGTGTAATAACTGATAAGTGCCTCCTATTGACTGTAGTACTGTGTTTAAATGAACAAATAAACAGCTTATGTACCATTCATGCCAAGAAAACCCATTCACTGAGGCAAAATGTTAGGCTTATTATTCTCCTCATATGTTGCTCAGCTGGGTTTTTATTCAGTATTTTCTCCTAATTCACTGTTTCCACACATTTGTATATAAAGCAAGAAGCACTGAGACAGAATAATCCTAGAACCCTCATTTTAACAACAGTCTAACCTCTGCACCTAAAAATGCTGGTAAAAGAGAAAGAAGCGAGGCTTCTTGTGATAAGGGAAAAATTCCTTTCCTGCTGTGGCTTCCACCTTTGAAGATCATTAGACAAAGAAAGAAAGAATTAGACAAAGAATTCACTCAGGAAATTTTCTAAAGCAGAAATTTGAACATTACAAACAATCCTTTTTAAGTTCTCTTCCAATGTGTTCAAGGAACACTAAAGAAATACCAGGGGCATAGAATGTGGGAGGTGGTCACCTGGTCATATAACTGGGAGTAATTGTTTTGACTGTTTCTTTCCAGCTCTCTTTGTGAACATGAAATATTTTGCATTTTCTTACACCTTTTGCCTCACTTGTATGACTGCAAAAAGAAGTACTCCAAATGCTCTCCACAATCAATGAAATTCCTTTGGTATGGACTGAAGCACTGCCTTTTCCTTCAGGCAGAAGGCAAATCTTTAGGAGCATGTCAGCTGAGAATCTTTTCTAAGATGTAGTACCAGGATATTAGAGTGTATGAGATGCTCCTTTGAAATGGTGCACAGAGCAATGAAGAATTTATCAATAATATTTGTTTGTTAGAAAACAGAGCGTATTTATTCTTTTCTTTAGAGCCTTATTTATGGTACACTGAGATTTCTGAGTGAAGGAATGGCAAACTTAATGAAACATTTGATTGGTATTAATTACTTTCCACTTAATTACCTGCCATGTGGATCTTGTTGAGCTATTGATTACTGGGAAACATACATCCCACTGGGGATAGTGTGATTTAACTTCATCCAATGAGTCAATTAGCCCAAGTAACACTGGGAGAGCTGGTGCTCTGCCTCAGTGACTGGGGTTTCTTGCCAAGAATGGTACATAAGCTGTTGATTTGTTCATTAAAACACAGTACTACTGTCAACAGGAGGCACTTATCAGTTGTTATTGAGATTGGCAAAATGTCACTGTTTCATCAAACATTAGCAGCACTTCATAGCTGCAAAGTGGGTGAAAAACCCTATCTGGTTTGAGAGCACAGTTGAATGCATGAGGTCAAGACATTAACCCCTGTTTGCTTCTCATTTGTGAGAACTTCAGTTACAAATTTGTGTCAGCTCTCCCAAGTCCAAAACATCTTTCATTGTCATTAATTCAGAAGCTGTGAGACAACAGATCCTGAGCTGTGGCATGTGACATTCAATTAATTTCACCAAGACTGAAACACATGGTATGTCCTCCACCTCACCAAAACTAAATGCTAATATTGTTCTTTTGTGAGGATGATCTTCCTAACTGACAAAAGCAGTCTGCTGTCTTCTCATAAATTAATTTGAAAAACAAACGATCTTTTTTATTTTCTTTCTTTCCTCTCTTGTGATTTAAATTAGACAAAAAACCATTATTCCTATTGATAATTCTCCTAGTTTATAACTGAAGGTATAAAAACAACCCTCTTGGCTGGAAGCTATAACTAAAAAAACAAATCCCACAAACAAATAACCAAACAACAGTAAAAACCACCCAAAACCCAAAACAAAGTCTCAAATGAGCTACAACCAAACGAGAGAACAGAGACAGAGAATAAAATTGTTTCAAGGAAGTCTTCAAGTGAAACTTGCATTGAATGGTTAAAGGAAAAATTTTGACTACTTAAAGCAGATATCTAGAAAAATTACTTTTAAATATGATGTTTTGATCGAAATGTAGTTTGGTGGTCATGTTCTATAATATACTTGAAAGATAGTTTATTTCAATGGTGGGTTAAAAAAGTCATTCTAAAATGAGAATACTCTAGGAAAACTGAACAACCAAACAAATTACTGACCACAAGTCCTTGATTACTTTAAATTATATATATACAAATGTGTAAGCCAAAAACATTGACATGGAGACAGATTCTTCATTTTCTTCTGTTAGAAGAATCATAAGAGATTGTTTATGAGATTATTTACTTGGCAATGACCTGCATAAAAATTTGTAAATATTGAGAAAAGGATTAAAGTATCTGCCATAAACAAATTATGTGCTTTACTGATGCTGCATTTTATTTTTCATAATAGAATACATTAATTTCCACTTTACAGTTCTCTTTATACTATAACATAAG
Organism: Anthoscopus minutus; assembly: GCA_013399455.1. Classification (NCBI taxonomy): domain Eukaryota; kingdom Metazoa; phylum Chordata; class Aves; order Passeriformes; family Paridae; genus Anthoscopus; species Anthoscopus minutus. The sequence goes on from VWYI01040466.1 coordinate 17,462, forward strand.
AGTATTAAATAACTTTTCAATATTTTGGTTAATGAGCAATGGTACAGATTTATTCTAACTTCAAGTTTTTCATGCTTGAGAGGGCCATTAGGTTTGATGGGTGTGAAAATACTATTATTGCAAAATAAGAAAACCAGATAAATTTAACAGATATTCATCTTGGTAGAAGACAAATTGCTTCTAGGGATGGATCAATTATAATTTTTTAAATATCAGAAATATTTAATGTAATGGGATTTTTAAAAGGTTTTATGTATTTTCAAGTTAAGTACAGTGAAGTATATGAAGACTTTACATGCTACTAAAACAAAATGGTTCATTAACATTACCTTTGTGTTTGCAACTGAGAAAATAGCTCTGAAAAAATGGAAGCAGCAAGGGAAATTTCTGAATGTATTTGAGATCTTTTGGATGTGAGTTTCCACTTTTTAACCTTGAGAATCTAATTAAAAAAATAAATCCAGTCTTTTTTAGTTTGTTTCTCATGTTTTTAGAACATTGTAGAAGGTTGTATTAGGCTTTTATAAACTAGCAACGCAAGCTGCATTGCTCTTATAAATTATCTTAGTTGTACACACCTGTATAAAATCTCATTTATCCAGCAGAATAATTTTGGATTGTTACAAGCAGACAAAAAGCATCAGGTTTCAAACTGCTGCTAAAATGTAGCATACTTTATGACACTGTTCAGTAGTGTACCTGTCTGGCTGGAAGATGGTTAATTTTCCTTGTAGGGGCCCATGTGGTGCTGTGTTTCGTGTCAGTGCCTGAATAGTGTTGGTCATACACTGGTGTTTCAGCTGTTGCTGTGCAGTGCTCACGCTGCATCAAGGCTGGAGCACCAAACACCCCTCATTTCCCCACTAGAAGGCTTAGGGCTAGGCAAGAGCCTGGGAGGAACCTCAAATGCCAGAGGTAAGCCCATGCCACACAACATCATGCTCAGCAATAAAAGAAGGAGGGAAAGAAGGAAGGAAGAAGAGCAAGTATTGGAGTTTTATAGTGTTTGTCATCCCAAGCAACCGCTGTGTATTATGAGGTCTTGCTGCCCAGGAAGTGGCTGGAAAGCTGACTAATGATGGGAAGTTGAAACCAAATTTCCTGGGTTTGCTTCAATTCCATATGAGTCTTTTGCTTTCATTATTAAATTGCCTTTATCTCAACCAAAAAATTTGTCCATCCTAGTGCCTCCTTAGTGTTCAACAACAGAATGACTAGGTTGGAAGAGACCTCCATGATAATCAAGTCCAGCTCAATCCTAACATCACAACTAAATCATGGCACTGAGTGCCACATCCAGTCTTTTTTTAAACACGTCCTGGGATGATGACACTACCACCTCCCCAGGCAGACAATTTCACTCTTTCCATTAAAAAAAACTTTTTCCTAATATCCAACCTA